>CAJVPK010000030.1:0-98593 GCA_910592015.1 Diversispora eburnea | reverse complement strand
ATTTTAATTTCGACTTTTATTTTTAATTTCGACTCCCATTTTAATTTTGAAATATCAAAATTTTGAAATGGTATTTCGGGGTCAATTTCGAGGTATTTATATTTCGGGTTTCGGGTTCCAAAATAATTTTGCGTGCAAGTATAGTTCATACTAATTGATATTAGATGTAAACAAGTAGGTAATGGGAAAAGAGAATAGTAGTATATTCTTGACCGATCTGAAATTATGAACAAGATATACGAATTATTTGATAATGAGGTAGAGAAGTAAATATATTTGATAGCAAATACTTTCACTGTCAGTCTTCACAAATGATGACACGTGACTGAATGTATCGTCAGATATATTTTTACACATGTAGCCTAATATATAAAATGCACCACTTTGGTGCGTGACCTAAAAAATATATCACGCTGCTGACGATGGTGACCAATTTCTATTATCAAATCACATGACGACAGTGAGATCAGTCAGAAAGCTAGGGCATTACGTGCTTGACTCGAATATGACCAACTTTATGAAATCAGCTACGTTCACTAAGGCACTATGTGTTTGACTCCCATGTGACCAATTTTTTGAAATGAACCATTTTCGAGTGTGGCCTAAAAAATGAATCACATTACATGGAATGGTTATAATTCACACTAAGTGATATAATTGGAGTCTAATTAGACTCCAATTATACCACTAGGTTGAATTTATATTTAGTATATCAGAAAATTTTTAATAGCAAATATATTCAGATATATTTGTCTTAAATTAATTTGAATATCATATTCGACTACCTGCGTATTTATCCACATTAAATATTCACATATATCCAGATAAATTCGCATATCAAATAAATTCACATAAATTTGCAATATATCCAGATAAATTTGCAAATATATATTTGGATATATTTGATCACCCACATATTAATTTACATATTTCAAATATATCTGCATATATCTGCATATTATAAAATTTATTCAGATATATTTATCCTCAAAAATTTTCTAATAGTATATCAGAAGTCACGTGACTATACTTGCACGTAAAATTATTTTGGAGCCCCGAAATTACAATTTCGGGAAAAAAAGTCGAAATAGTTTTTCATAGAAGACAAAATTATTTTACTTAAAACCCGAAATTTTTTGACCATCCAGATTTATTCTTTGATTAAAGATACATATAACTGGGTACTTTTTTTACTTCCATATATAGAATAAATTTTACATAAATCACAAAAAGTCGAAATATCTCAAAAATCCAAAATTAATTTTGGAAACATGTATACACGTGACACATAACTGGTGTAGCTAAAAGAATTTATAAAGATAGGTGAAAAAAAGAATAAAGAATCAAGATTTTTAAGATGAATTTAGGACAGAGTAGATAGTAGAGAAGATGAAAATGAAGTAGATAATATAAGATAAATGGATAAGTAAAGGTAAGTAGTAATAAGTATTGATAAGTAATATCAGAAAAAGAGAAAAAGGAGTAGAAGGAGGTAGAAACAATTAAAAGAAAAATTATATAGATGAGAATTAAAGATAATGGGATATGATGGATAGGAACAAGAGTGAACTTGCAATGACAACAAAGAGGATATAAAAAAATAGTAACAACATCTAATATTATCTATCTATATAATTAATGAAGATAATAAAAATCACTATTATGATGATACAATAATGAAATATATAGCATGACCTAATTTTTTTGAATTTAATAACTTAATATATTTTCAATATTATAAATAATATATAATTTTTCCTTTTTCACTAATTACAACCTCATGTCAAATATATCATAATAATTTAAATAATCAAATTATGTAATAAAAATATAATAATTAAATATCAATTTTTAAAAATTAATGATGGAGAATTATATTTTTATCAACAATTATTATTAAAACTTCTAGTTAGAAATAAATCAGATTATAAAAATGGACCTAATAAAACTTATTGTGAAAAATTTTTATCACTTTTTTTAAACTATTTAAATAATTTACAAAATTAAACTAAATAAATATATCAATCACATATAATATATCTAGATAATAGATTTATTAAAATTCTTAATTGACTTTTGAATTTTTTAAATAAACAACTTTTACCTTATCTTTTCAATATTATAAATATTCAATTACAAAATTTAAAAATTTTACTATCTATTTTTCTTGAAACAGTTATACTTGAATATTCTCATAATTAATATAATATATTATCAATAATTAATATGTATCTTAGTCTATCAGATGAAATTAAGTAGCTATATTAGTTTATTACTGGATCTGCTGAAATTAAAAAATCTTATATGATTAATTTAATTAAAAATATACTTGATTAAAGACATGTAAATTATTTATTGTTATCATCTACTGTTGTTACTATACAAAATATTAATGGCCAAATAATTTATTCAGAATTACAAATTACTTTTAGTACTAGAAGTTAACATATATGAGCTCATTCCAATCATAAACTTATTAAACAATTAAAAAAAATTGATACTTTTATAATTGATGAAATTTCAATTGTTTTAGTTAAACTATTTAATTTTATTTCTAATATTTTTGCAAGTTTATATAATAATACAAATGTATTTGGTGAAATTAATATAATTGTAGTCAGTGATCTTGCTCAACTTCCACCTGTTACAAGACAACCTATATTCAAAGTATACATTTGAAAATTATTTTATCCTTTATTTCTTAGAACAAATCAATGTTAAAATA
The DNA here is from genome assembly GCA_910592015.1 of Diversispora eburnea. Lineage (NCBI taxonomy): Eukaryota > Fungi > Glomeromycota > Glomeromycetes > Diversisporales > Diversisporaceae > Diversispora > Diversispora eburnea. Next base: position 95,868 of record CAJVPK010000030.1, on the reverse strand, counting down.
ATGATTCAGAATTTTATAGCATGTTAGAAGAATTTGATTAATAATATTTCATTTAAAACATGGAATTTATTATAACAACGTGTTTCTGAACTTTTGATACATTTATAATACATATTATAGGTTTTTGAGAAAGTGCACAACAAATCAATAGAATAATTTGTAACTTATTACCTGTTCCAAATAACAAATTTTTAATTTCAAGAGTATCAAATTCAATAAGTTCTAAATTACGGGATACTTATAATTCTGAACAAATTTTCAAATCAAAAACAAATTTACCTTTTTCTATCTGTTTATAACCTGATACATATATTATGTACCTTAATAATTCTTTAATAGAATATGGTATTTGCAATGGAACAATGGAAATTATTACAGATATTAATCTTATAGATTAATTTGTTAGGGTAGCATTTTTAGTTAAAGGATCAATAATAGATATTCAGATCTATAGATATACTCATTATTTTGAAATTGATAGATACAATTGTTACAGAATTCAATTTCCTATACAAAATTACTTTGCTTCAATTATACAAGGTCTTATTTTATCAAAAGTATGTCTTGCATTAGATGAAAACATTTTTTCATCTGAACAAGTATATGTTGCTCTTAGTAAATATCCAAACTGAAACAATATTCAAATATCTCATCTTGATTAATCAACATTCATCACAGATCCTGATATTATTCTTGAATATCAAAGATTAGAAAATATTTCCATATTTCATCCAACTGCATTTCATTAATGTAATAATATATATAAAAAAATAAAATAATATATTTCTCATAAATTTAAACAACAGCTTATACAACATGAATATTGGAAATGATTACTCTAAAAAAAAGTTAATAAAATAAAATTGATATTCAAAAGGTGTGACACAGATGACAAATTTTTACCGGAAAATCTTAATCTGTATTTGGTCATATGATTATGATAATCAACGTTTGATAAATACATGAAGATATCAATTCTTGATGTATCGATTTCTTTTTTAACTATTCGTTGCTCGGCAAAAAAAAAATATTTTATGGATGTAGTTAAGATTAAATGACTTGGAACGTTCTGGAGGAATTGTAACCTTGTTTGAAAATATAACAAATAAAATATAATATCATTTTTTCTTTAATCACCTGATGAACTTTAAACAACAAAATTCTTGCATAATAAAACACAGCTTTTTCTCACAAGATCACAAGATCACCAGATCATATTTTACGTCATCGAGATATTCTTCAATTTTTACTTTTTTGTAATTATGAGTCATGTTTGAAATTCTTTTCTTAGTAGAATGAAATGATAAAACAGGTTGATCTATATTTTGAATATATTGTACGTCATTTTGCCAATTGTTCATTAATAAATGTGTTTAGACAATACTTTATGTTGATGGGGTAAAAATTTATACCAATAAAATATGCATCAAATATCATACCCAATTGTCTTGTAATTAAGTTTGTAAATAGTAAATTTTCCTCAGCCACTACGTTAATAATTTATACTGTTTAGGAAGATTGTGTGAGAAAATGAAAAAAGTTATCCATATGATCAATGATTTGGAGTAATTAAAGTAATTCGTGAACGCATTTTTTTATATTAATCCTACTTAAATCTATCTGAATCTTCTAGAAATCTCGAGTACTAATAATAAATATATTATATTTTAAATATTTTAAATATTAAAAATGGTTTCTTGGGAAAAAACTTTATAAAGAGGTGATTCTCACAGTCCTCTCAAACAAATAAAAATTTTAATAGCATTTCTTTCAATTCATTTAATACTTTCCACACACTGCATATTAATTATTTCAAATAATATTATAAATTCCATAAATCCAAATAAATTAATTAAATTAAATAAATTCTAAATTTAAACATGAAAACCAGCGTTATTCCCAACCATGAAAAACATTTTCAACGGTATGTATAAAGGAATTTTTCAAATTTTTGGCTTCATATTCTATATACTTATTTTTCGATTTTATTATATTTTATTATATTCGGAAAAAATAATAATAATAGCGGTGCTTTGTCCGATATTCGTAGCCCATTAAAAAAATCTGGAGCTGGTAATGGTAATTGGGGTGTCCTTGGTGAAGAAATTCTTGACGAGTAAGTATATTGACTTGTAATTTTTTATTTTATTTTATATTTTTCATAATGTTTCGTTTCGTTCTTTTTATCCTTTCCGTTCGTTCTTTTCATCCTTTCCGTTCGTTCTTTTCATCCTTTCCGTTCGTTCTTTTCATCCTTTCCGTTCGTTCTTTTCGTTGTTACTTACGCCATCGTTCTTATTATTTTACTTTATTTTCAAAAGGGAAATATATCGATTTGCTCCATCAAAATCAGATTTATCTCATATAAAGGTATTTATAAATCATTGTTTTTTTTTATATAAATATTAGCTTAATACGAATTTCTCATTTCTCATTTCTTAATTTTCTAAATATTTAAAGGTCATCGAGGCTGAAGAATTTAGTAGGCTAAAATCCGCTGTCAGCTTAGCATAACATTTACATAACATTTACCATCAAGTAATAATTCTTAATATATCGCGTCGTCTTAAAGTCATTTTAGTTTCCTTTCAGATTTATATATATATTTTTTTATATTTTATTTGAATGTATACATATTTCCTTTCTAAACATTCTTACTGTATTTAATGTAAATGTAAAATCATTTTCTTTGTTTATAATAATAATAAAAGCAACAAAAAAAAATTGTAAATTTTTATAAAAAAATTATTTTAAATCAATAAAATTTATTATATTCATTTACAGGAAAAAATTTTTTACCTTACTTTTGTAGAGTATTATAATGTAAATTTTAAATTTTTTTTTTTTTAAAGTTTAAAATAAAAATTACCCGAAACACCTAATGAAAACTAAAAAAACCCATTACCCTGCCAATTATCTCGTGAAAATAAAGATTTTTTTTTTTAATAAAATAAATAATTATTAACGTAAATATAAATTATATAAATTGGAATCTAGTTGTGAATTTTATTCACATTAGGATTGAATAATAATTTACAGTCATTTAATTTATAGTTTTTTTTTTCTGTTTTTAAATATGAAACCAAAATTTTCTTTTATAAGGTTTATAAGAATTATATATTACTGTATTATCAGATCTTTTTTTGAGAGGTAATTTCTCTATTTATTATCATCGTTCTTTTTGGTCTCACTCGTTTTATTGTTTCCTTTTTCACCTCTTTCAATTAATTCTTTAAATAATTCTAATTTATATAATGTTACTTCATCATATTCACAAGATTCAGTTTCTTCATTATTATCCGTCTCAAATCTTTCGTTATTGTCATCTTTAATTTCTTTATCCTCATTATTTTCCTTTTCATAAACTTCAAACTTGGTGAAAAGTTCTTTAAAGATTTCGGTTTCTTTAACATCATCAAATTTTCTAATCACATATGTCATTATAACTTCTTTCAAATCTTCCCATAACCATTTGTCAAAACTAAATAACATTTCGATCGCACTTTCAGGTGTTAAATCTTTGAGAATTTTAGTTTTAGCTCTATCCCTTAGATCTGTTATCAAATATTTATCGGCTATTATGAAAATATCAATTGGTCTACGATGTGATGATGATGGATAAAAATCAATCTGATTAGTGTAAAGGAATCGTAACATTGCTTTGAATGTTTCTTGATGACAATCCGTTACGGTAACAATATATTTTTTGGGTACATTAAGATCAAGAGGAGTCGTTTGAACTATATTTTTTGGTAAAGATGATAATTCTAAAATATCGTTATTAATTTTTATATTATTTTGTATATTTTGTAATGATGATGAAGTTTTTGAAGTTAAATTTGGTAAATTTGTTAATGAGGTTTCTAAAGAAGATTCTTGAGAATTTTTTGTTGAATGATGAAATTCTTCTGATTTTGATTTCATTGGCGTTAATGGTTCTTCTGAATATTCATTATTTGAAGTATTTGAAGTTTTTGAACTAATACTAATACTACTATTATTATTGTTATTATTATTATTGTTATTATTATTATCATCATCATCATCGTCATTATTATTATTATTATTATTATTATATTCTATTGACGACTTTGTTTTTAAATCTTTTGTAGAATCTAATAATATAGTCATTGCTGGGGAAAAACTAGAAACTAACGCATCAGAAGTTTTAGTATTATAAATATTTGGATATTTTAATTTTTTGTAAACTTCCAATAAATCTTCAACTTTTCTAAACTTTCCCAATGACCAATCATTCCATGATTTCTTTGAAAGTAATCTACCTATTGATGATCCCATTGAACCATTCTTATTAATTTTCTTAGATTCTGACCATTTTCCTTGTTGAAACATTGATTTGAAATATATTGATCGTTCAGAAAGTATTGAACTTCTTGCATATAATGTGGAACATTCCGTTCCATCACAACTTGAAAAATTGAATTGAACATCAGATATTTCAGGTTGATTTAATTCAGCTTTCCAGGCTTTACTTAATTCTGAAGGGAATTGTGACAATGGAAGTGGAGTTGAAACACGTTCAGATGAAAATTGAACTTTATTAAATCTCACACCAATTGTTATTTCTCCCTCTTGTGGTAATCTGGTTTTTTTACAGAATTTTGTGAACCCTAAATAAAATTTATTAATTAATTGATTTGCTAATTAGGTTAATTTGATTTCATTAATTAATTTATTAATTAATTTACTAATAATTAAATAGAATTTCAATAATTAAAACATACCCCATACAGGAGATCTAGCATTATAATTTTCTAATTTTCCAAAATTTAATTTTTCATTTGGATTTTTCATGAAATAAGTGACTGAATATTCTGCACGAGTTGACCATAAATCTGCCGAATATTTTTCTTGTGGATTAGGCAAAGCAATTAACCATAATGCACAATAATCTTTATGTTCTTTACTTTCCTATCAGATTTTTTTTTTTTTATATAAAAAATGAACCAATATAAAAATGCTTAGTCAATGTAGCGTAAAATGAAAATTATTATTTTCTTTTTAAAGGAAATTATTATTATTATTACAATATTTGTTTAGATTGGAGAACGATTATAATACCGGGTGAAATTTCAACTGCCAAAACATATCGGGTGTAGTGGCAAATGGTGGAGTATATATAGATCTCTGTTCCTGCGCTAACTTTGCAGGAATCTTGAATTTAAAAGTAACTTTATCATTTCCAGATTCGGCTTTTGTCATCACTCTTCCTTTTATTTAAAATAAATTATTATATATAGCGTTTTTTTTCAAGAGTTCATACAGTTTATTTATTATTAATAAAAGAAGAATCTATATAAAGAATAGCGAAAGAAAAAAATTCACTATATAACTTGATATTGATTAGCTATCATATTATTGGTGTAACCTGGATACAACCTAAATTAGAATAGGCACCCTTCGCTGGACTCTTTTTTAGTAAGGTATCAAAAGCGAGCACCATTAATGTCTACATGTTTGCCCAAACTATTTTCAGCATAGTAAAATAATTTGGGATTTGAGATTTGGCACTAGCTTAGTTCCGCATTCCTTGGATCTCCTCTTTTTTGTGAATATAACCACAGGATCCACAAGTTTTGCTTGTATATTCTCCTGTGCAAACAACCATAAATGCTCATGTGCCTTATTAAACAGATTATAAAAAGTAAACTCAATTACTGATATTTAATTGTGCTATGTAATTGTGTCAAATAATTGCATCAATTGCATCAATTACATCAATTACATCAATTTTTTCATAATTTTAATTGACATCTGACTAAATTTAAATAATTTTGATGACATGTATAAATCAGATGTCATTGTGACCATATACACAAAGCTTGAGCAGTCTTGGAATCAAATATGTTATTGACCATGTCTAATTATTTCTTGAGTACAAAATTCTGGTAATAATATGCATGATAATTTTGCAAAACTATTTAGTTAGCTTATGATATATATTTTATCAAAATTATTTTTCAAAACTTCAAATTCCAAATTACTATTAAATCACTATAACAAAAGTTCCAAATTTCAAATTATTTTACTATGCCAAAAATAATTTGAACAACATGTATAGCTTATAATAACAATTATCTACAAGACAACAAATCTTCTTCTGAAAGTATAATATAGCACAATATAATTTATAATTAAAAGTAATTAATATGTTAAATTATAAATAATATATTAGATAATTAATTAATTAATAAAACTTGTTTATAATATTTACACAGGTCAAACACAAAAGAATAGATGGCATAAAAAGGAATTCTGATTTTAGCTGATTTATAATATAGAATACAATAGAACAGTTGATTTTAGCTGATTTATGATATAAGAATTCTGATTTTTAGTTGATCTATAATATAGGAATTACCATTTGATATAGCAATTCTTTTGTATTTGACTAGTGTTACACTTATTTTTTTCCATTATGTTTACTTTGAAATTTGTTATATCTATAACTTAGTTAATCAAAATATTTAGTACAGAAACAATTACAAGTTGAAAAAAAGTAATTATTTAAAAAAAATATTTTAAATTATTTTTTTTAAATTTATTTTATTATTATTTATTAATTTAATTAATAATTTTGCTACATTACCTGATTTGAACCTATTAAATTATTTATAAAAAATTAATTTTATTAAAAATAAATTTATTTATTATATTCCATTATAAATATTATTTATCACTTTTATCTTTTATCATGTGATTTACAATTTTGATTTCAAATTATTGGTTAAAATTTAATTAAAAGTATTCTTTTACAAACATGTCCTCTTGATTAGTGGTGTGATTCATGATATTACATGTGATTTTCTCTATTATTATTTTATATTATTATTTTTATATTATACATTATTATTATTTTATTATTAATATTTATATTATTATTAGTTAGATATTTATTATTATATTAGTATTATATTATTATTTGTTTATTATTTATATTTACTGTAGTACATATTATGTAAATCAATAATATAGATCATCACTAGTCAAATACAAAAGAATCACTATATCAAATAATAATTCCTTTACTATAGATTAGCTAAAAATCAGTAAAATCAACTGTCTTATTATATTCTATATTATAAATTAGCTAAAATTGAAATTCTTTTTTGGTATAGGATATCTTTTATATTTGACCTATACATAATAACAAAATTAATGGCTAATTTAGTGACCAACTAATTGAACAACTGATTATTAAAGTTAATAGTCAATTGATTGATATAATTGTTGACAAAGATATTGGCATAGTTACTAATCAAGTTTTTGACCAAGTTAAATATTATAAAAAGGATGAATTTTTCTTCCATTCGAAAGTAGATTTTAATAGATCTAAAAATTGTAATTTAGATAAAATTTCACTATATTGAATTTGTAATTAATTCTAATATTGAATAATATTTTTAATTAATAGAATTATTAATTTATTTTGTAATAAATACTGTATATATTTTTTTTTTACTTAAACTTTATTATGTTCTTATTAATTTATATTTTTTGAATATAAATTATTATTAATAAACTTTTATTAATACCTTGTAATTTCTTGATAAATATTTTTAACTTTTAGCTTTAATTTTTTAAATTGCTTATTTGAATTTAATAGCTATTTTAATATAGTAAATAATTACTCATACAAATCCTAAGTTCTTTATTATTAGTTTTATAGTTAAATTATTTCTTATCCATTTAATTTTAGTTAAGTTTATATTTACAAATTTGTAAATACATTTCTTCTTGTTTACAAGTTACTAGTTGTAACTTACCTTTTGAAAAATAAAATTAATTCAAAAGGTCTATTAGTAATAGTGAATAAAATTACTATGTATTTTAATAGATATAAATAGATATAAATGGATATCTGTGTAAGCTAATATATGGTGTATATTAAATAATATGTATTACAAAGTAGAAATTTATACATGTGATTATATTTTTTAAAGGTCATTTGTCAATGTATTATAATCATATTTCATTTGTTATGTATTAATTTGTACAAATTTATTAAATTGTATCTGTACCTGTAACAGATAAATTTATTTGTGGATATTACTACTACTCTTGATATTATAGAAACTAAAAATAAAAGATATGATTATAACTATATAGAGAAATTTTTATATAGTATTACTAAGTATTGGTCATTATATAAGATATACTTATAAGTAAAATTTATATAATATGATTATACAGGAGGTGATTGTAGAGAGGTTTACTGTATATAAAAATAATATTTCATTCATTATAATATCATTTTATAAATTATACAATATTTTTTTCTTTTTATTTTCATTTAAAATTTATTAAATTTCAATTACAAAAAAAAAAATTTAAGTTTTCATATAACTAAAAAAAACTATTTATTTCTTTCCTTTATATTTTCTATTACATTACTGTAATTATGAAAAAATACAAATTTTAAATATATTATTTTTTTAATAAATATAAATTTTTTTGTATTGGACTTAATTTAAGAGAACATTGAAAAAAATTATATATAATACTCTACTAAAAACATATATTGTATTTCACTTAGAATATTTAAAGTAGTGCTCCTAACAGGTCAGATCAACCTGAGTTGATCTATGTAATTTGATTTGAAATACTAATATGAATTGGATTAAGATCAATAATTTTTAAACTTGAAGGTTAATTAGAGTTGATCACAAAAACTGTTATTTTAAAAAATATTTAATGTATTGTTCCTTGAATTTTAAATACTGGTAGGTTGTAACCCATATATTAAATTTCAAATGAAATTCTGATTTATTTAATTGAAAGTCAATTCATTAGAAATACTACATGTAAAATTTTTTTTGTTTCTCTTTTTCAATTACAATAAGATACTGTATATCTATTACACTAGTCAAATACAAAAAAATTACAGTACCAAATGATAATTCCTATATTATAGATTAGCTAAAATCAGAATTTCTATATTATAGACCAGCTAAAATCAACTGTTCTATTTTATCTTATATTATAAATCAGCTAAAATCAAAATTTCTATTTGTGTCACCTATTCTTTTGTATTTGACCTGTGCTGTGCTGTGCTGTTTCACACATTTTCTAAGTTTCAGTTGCTTATTTTGAGTGGAATAAAGATAGATGCATTACACTTTGCTGCTGAAAGTTTTTTCACTTCTTTTTTGGAGCTCTTGAACCTTTTGGATGGTATATTTCTTCTTTTACAATTGACAACTGAACATGGTCCATTATGTCACATCACAAACACTGTAATAATTGCAATTACAAACTTCAGCTTTGCTATTGTTGGCTGAACTAAGAACTGAGTCATGTCCTCCTTTTTCAAGAATTCACTTACAAGTTTGAATCCAAAGTAGCACAAGTAGTCTTTTCAGGTAACCACACTTCTTTTTTTTTTGATTCCTCTAGTGTGCATTTGTTCCAGAAGGGTAACAAACTCCTGTTGAGTCTGAGATGATATCACTGGTGACTCTAAGCAGATCTTGGCCTTTTGCATGGGTTGCTGGTTATTTTTGAAGGCTCTGTGTGCATTTGTATTTGAGTAGTCATTCAACTGAGACATTTTATGTCTTGTAAGTGAGTAATCTCGTTTTGAGCCAGATCATATTTTGTTTTTCTGCTAAAGAATATGTTTTTTTATTTAAGAAATAAGATAATAACAATATAGTATTTTTTTTGCTAAAAGAATATTATTTTTTGATTGGGAATGTGAGATAATAACAATAAAGTATTTGCCAAACTTACTTTCCCTTATATTTATAAAAACATAAAAATACAGAGATGCAGTATTAGTTTCTAAATTTTGATTAAAAATTAAGGAGATATGATTTTTTTTAAGAAAAATAAAAATAATCTTATGTTCATTTACCTTCAAAGTTCCGTTAGTTAAAAAAAAAAAAACCTTTTCTCCTTTTAAGTAAACAATTGCCATGCCCTTTGGAATCAGTTACACGGGTTTCATGACGGGAAGACGGGAAGCATTTTTTTTTTTAAAAAAAAAATATACTTAAATATAATTCACTATACGTCTGACCAAAGTAAACAAATAATAATACGTTACACTTAAAATTCTACTAATATGGCGTTATTTTAAATGAATAATTATTTAATGAGAATGCCTAGCTTTTTTTGGACAGATTGATTTATTTAAACAATAAATACACGAAAATTTTATTTATTTATTTCACAAAGTTTTAATACATTAGTTTATTATCATGAATAATATCTGATATGTTTTTGCAATTATTCTTTATAAAATAAAATACATTTAATGATAATATTATTCAATAAAAAGATTATTATTTGCATATTTTGTTGACATTTAATAAATAAATAATATTACGATATAATATATATATTACATTCAAAAGTACTAAATATAAAATAAAATTACAAATTTTTAAATCAAAAGATGAAATTAAATTATTTGATTTTTATTATTGATGGTGGACTGTGGATTTTCTATACACGAACCTAATGAAAGGAATTAAAATTAATAAAATATATAATAATTATAAAATAATAAAGATGAAAATACGATAAAATTAAGAAATGCATACAAATAAATACTAGAATTTGCTAAAGTAGCTTTTTCCCTTTTGGAAAAGAGGACGATTGTGCTGCCACTTTTTTTTTGTTGCATAAATATTACTTAAAACTTTTTATTTAATACATTATACTGACAAAAAGCGATATAGCCATGTTCTTCTAGTCTTCTTATATACTTTTGGGGTGTCATCAGTAAATTTTTTTAGGCGTAAATTTTTGAAATATTACGGAAATTTACGCTTAAAAAAATTCGTTTTTGAATTCGCTCGCGATTTACGTGACAGGGAGCGATTTTTTACTAATGTATTTCTAAGATGGATCGATAGTTCTGGTTTCTTGTTATATATTGATATGTGTTTTATTCCTATAGCATCGATATTCATCAAAATATTCACGCTCAAAGTCGGACGTCTGTGAAAATTTTACGAAAATTTTCGTAAAGTGTCGTAATGTTATGTAAAATTATTTCACGGACGTCCGACTTTAAACGTGAATATCTCGATTAATATCGAAGCTATAGGAATGATACATATATCGACATGTAGCAAGGAACCAGGGCTTTCGATCCATCTTAGAAAATACCTTAGTAGAAGATCGCTCCCTGTTACGTAAATCGCGAGCGAAGTCAAAAATGATGTAATATTACGTAATATTACGCCTATAAAATAATAAAAACAAATCTTAAGTAATAATAATAAATTACCTTGTGTGTACAATAGAACCAATCATCATGGCGCAAATGCATACATAAGCAACTTTTCCAAACTGATAAAATATATAATTCACCGTAAACATAAGCCAAAAAAATAAATTATAAAATATAAATTAAAAATATAATAAAACAAATCAGGATGTGTGGGTGATATATAATAAAGAAACGCGTACTCTGAACGAATTGCCATTGGATTAACAGGTTAATATGCACCATCAATTTAAATGGTTCATTCAATTCTCCTTCTACTGGAAAATGGTATCTTTTAAACAGAATAATAAATTAAAATAATAAAACAATATTAAAAACATTAAAATATAAAGAACACACGTGAATTTACCAAGAGTATTTTTACTCTATTATACAACTTTTATTTGTTAAAGGTTTGTTAAATTAATTAAATAAATCAATTAAAAACTATAAGATTATCAAGATTCGAAATTTTAGAAACATATAATTTAATATTTAACGAAATTGAAAAATGAATTTGATGTTTGTAATAATAATAATTCATCATCAATAAGGAATTAAACGAAAAATATACAAAAGAAAGATTGTTTATTAGAAGAAAAAACACCGATTTCACAATTATCAATTTCTTCTTCGGAAAATAAAAGAATTCGACCTAATATGACTATAGTTAAACCACCTCTTCCATTTACCCCTCTATCAAATCAACTTTTACCTCCATCACTTAATATTAATAATCATCCTTTACTTTTCTTCTACCACAAACATCACCAACAACCAATAATAATAGATTTATATCATCTCCATCACGAATTCCTAGGTCACGACCTAATTCACTTATACTTTCTGATTCTTCTAATTCCTCCGTCACCACCATCACTAAATAATAATTTACTAGATTATTCACCAAGTAATTCACCGAATAGTCACTCCAATAGTTCTTCATCATCCGTATTTGTCGCATCCATTTTCGGGAATATGTCAGATAATACTCGAGAATTTCACAAAAAAATCACAAAACTCAAAAATGAAAATAATTAAATTATAGTGGTAATTGATTTCTTAGAAAATGAACTTGCTAGGAGTCATTACGATAAATCAACAATTCTATTAAATAAAGAAAATCTCAACTCCATGAACAAATCAATCGTTTGATATCTTTAATTGGATGAAATCACGACCGTATTTGAACATGAAAAATCTAATGTTTACGAAAGAAAAATAAAAATTCTTTATTACTGGAATTCTATCTATTTATTTATTTTTTTTTTTTTGAAAAAAAAAAAACATTAGTGTTATAGTAAAATGATATAGTACTTTATAGTGCAGGTAAAAGTTCATCTGTGATCTTAAAATGTCTTACCACCAATTAATAGAAGTTTTCTCTATAATTAAATATTATAATACCAATAAAAATAAATCCTCGACTTTTTTTTTTTTATCTAGAATTTAACAAGTTATGATCCTCCGATTATTCTTTCCTGTTAGTTACAACCTTCATATGAATATGTGAAAGTGTTGATATTTTTAGGGGAATTGTGTAATAAATGTAATAAAATCAAGTTTTTAATTAAATATATCAAGTTATCAACAAGTATCAATAAATAGTAATCCCCTTAACTTATTTGAAAATAATTTTCTGATGATCTACACAAAACAAAACTTAAAATTTTATTTTTTAATTTTCTCTATGCACTCAATAAGTTCTTTTTCTATTAATACATTTTCGTTTTACCTTTACTAACACTTCATAATTATCAAATCATGTTTGCTAAATATTAAAAACTATGGAAAACCCAGAATCAGATCAAATAAATTATTTATCAACATAAAAAAAAAATCAATCAATAACCTATCAGGAGGAAAAGATATTATGAGAAAATTAATTTTATTATTTTTTTTTTTAAAAAAATGATTTTCCAAAAAATTCCTTAAAAAAATGATCATAATCTTTATACAAAAATTAAAATAATAAAAATTAAAAATTAAAATTTAAAATTTAAAATTTAAAATAAAAATGGTAAATGGTGATTTTACCATTAAAACTACTGTTACGTAAAAACAATAATCTCCCAATCCCAAAAAAATCCATAAATGCATAAAAAACAATTTGATAAACAATAACAATAATAAACAATTAAAAAAAAATGATAACAAAAAGGAATAACTTACTAATATAGACAAAAAAGCACAATACCAATATCTTGGTATCAGGTAAGAAACGAGCTTTGATTATTACCAATCGCCAAAACCACAAGTGATGTAATACATAAAATGATGATAAATGTAATTTACATTATATGGAAAATTTGAATGAGGTGTGTACGATATGCATAAAATGTGATTTACGAATTTAGAAACAATGAACTGAAGAAAGAAAATTAAACCCTAAAGGTTAAATGACATAATAAGATATATACATGGGTCCAAGGGGATCATATATAAATTGGTATTCGTAAGTTATTCGTAATTGTGGTTTAGTGATAATAATAGCTTTAGAAAAAATACATAAAGAAATTTCTTTACGGAAGATATAATTGATCATCTTCTGCAAATGTAAAATCTTCGTCTTTATAATTTGATGAAGAATAAGGGGAAGTTAAATAAACATTTAAATTCGTATTGTATTGTATTAACATCGGGTCAATCGAATGATTTGAAATTTGAGGACCGGTAAAATTATAATAAAAGGGAGAAGAGAAACCATGATTTTCTTCGTCGTCCGATCCATATGAATCGTAACTTAAAATTTCACTTTCAGGTGACTGTGACTGTGAAGTAATCTCTTCCCATTTATAAGTATCAGGGGTGTTGAGAGTTGGATCTTCAAATATAAGAGAATCCTGCTTTTTTTCTGGAACCGATGGAGGAGATTCTGGGGATATAAACACAAAAGAAGGAACTTCATTTTCTGCCTTGATAGACGATTTTTCCATAAAATTTTTTTTTTGTGATGACACCGTGGCATTGACGAACGTCATAGAAGTATCTTCAGACAAATGTTTACTGATAGACATTTCCAATCCGCTAAGTATGTCCGCCGTTGTCCTGTAAGGCGCTTTTAACTTTTCTTCTGCGGCCAATCGGTCCCAGAATGACTTAACTTTGAGTGGTTCATTTTTCCATTGTTCTGCAATTTTTTTAGATAACGATCGCATATCTATTGGGTTTTGGGAATTTTTATATGTGTGGTTTTGATGCCACGTTCTATAAAGAATGAACCTATTTGGAGCACGCGGACATTTCTGACCGTTGACTAAACATTGTCTCCTTTTCTCGCGTCTTCTGGCATTTCTTTCGATATTTGATCTTGATTTAGACATTTTTGAATTATTGTATTCCTTAATTAAAATAAATTATCGTTAATAAGATACACTTTAATACGATAATGGTATTTATAAGATTTTAATATTTTTAAAAATCTTTAAATTATTGAGATTTTTACTCTTATATAGTTACACGAAAATATTACATGTCAAAGATATAATTTCCTCTCATGAACTCTTTACATATATATATATATATTGTAATTTTATTCTTTTTGTTTCTAAACGCGGTTAACAATTGCTTACTTAAACACATGCGCCACGAAAAAATACAATAGTAAAATTATTACTTTGAAATTATCCTTACTTTGGATGCTATATATCCATATACGTTATTATGATGTCAATCGGAGTTATGTTAGAAATATCCAAAATATTTTGTAATTTTCTTAATTTTCTTCGGAATAATAGATAATAGGAGTCTGAGTCTACAAATAATGAACAGTTCTTAAGTTGAGATGTGAAGCTTTTTATAGAAAATTTTGAACTTTTTTTTATATTAAAAGAGTTAAATAAAATAAATATATGCATGTAATAAATATACCAATATTGAAAAAGTAACACTAATAATAGATACAAGGGAAACTTTGGTCTTTCACCCCTTTGGTTATTAAATATATCAAAATATGATAAACGTGTAAAATTAAGAAATAAAACAATATAAAATCAGGACAATCGATCGTTTATATGTTTTATAAGCAAAATTGCTAAATGTGATTGGTTGATTTGAGTGATTAAGATGTTCTTTTTTAAATTTTTCCAAATCTTTGAGTCACATGATCTCCAATTCACACTTTTTTTAAAAAACAAGAAAAAAAACCAATTTAACAATGAATAATGAAAGTCGTTGTGGTTTTGCATAACAATTTTCAATACAGTTTGCATAATAAAGATTAAAAAAAAAATTTTTTTTTGTGAAATTTAGATCCCATTTTCTGTCACCAAATTAGAAGTATGGCATACATTAAACATGCATCTTTTAACCTGTTAGATTATCCTATCAAAGGGTTTTTCGGGCGTTCATTCACTGTTTTTGTGTCCAGAAAAACAAAATCTTCCTATATTTGCAACCAATAATCTTTGGCAATGATCAACATCTTTTTGAAAATCCATTCTGTAGGTTTTCTGGGTACTTTGACAAGTATATTAACCGTTGTTTACTTGTTTTACTAAATTGTAAATAATAGTTAACAAAGATAATAACATATAAACCTTATTGTTTCCTAGAAAGTCTAGATTATGAAAATTTTTATTTCTAATTTTACACAATGTGTATAAATCTATTTTTTTTTTTAATAAATGTAACAATAAATACTTTAATATATTCTAAATTTATTTTTTTTTTTCATTATTTCATTACTTTCGCTTTGTCTCATAAATTCTAATTGTTTCCGGATTAAGGTCTAGTACCAAATAATGTTTAAATCTTATTTGAATTTTTAAATGAAACAAACACTAAATTTAGTTTCATGACTAGTATGGTAACATAGACTTATATTGACACGTGATATATTCTATTTTGAGTCAACAATATCGATGGGCGCAGTTAAGTGATGAAAAACGCGTGATCACGTAAGCCATAGCAGATAATAATTAATGAAAAAAAAAAATTAAAAAACTTAATTAGTATAACTAAACTAACTATATTGACAATTTAGAAGTGTTATTTTGAATACCCTACAAGGAATAAAGTTAAGCCTTTCATTAAATTAATATAAATGAAAATTAATTATGTTACATTTATTTATTTGTATTTTATTATTTCCTTCCTTGCTTTAATTCTATAATAAATTATTAATTTATTTATGTTTCAAATCTTTGTGTACCTTTTCAGGTTACTTCGTAGTAGATAATACTAAAACTTGTATGTATTTCGCGATTATCATATATTAGCCGAATATACTGAATAATTTATTGTGTTATTTCGCGATAATTAAAAATCGGTGATCAAAAGAATGTTATTTCTTTAATAAAATTAATTTCTTTTGATAATTAAAATGAAAAATATATCTAGAAAGTCATTATAATTAATCTAATATATCAGATATATAATAAAGATACGATGCGCAGAACCAAAATATTATCTGAATATCATTAAAATGTTAAAATTCCACAAAATGTTATCTAAACATTACCAAAAATATTATCTAAACTTACTAAAATATTATTATTTAAAATATGAAAAGAACAACTAGCTAACTAAAATGGTGTTGGGGTTTTTTTTTAAAATCAAGTTTTTGATTAATCATTTGTTCCCAAGAATCAATTTTTTTCCTCATTTCCTTTTGATTTTGATTTATTTTGTTTCGAAATTCCCCATTTTTTTTTTTCATAGAATCTTTTTTTTCAAATGTCAAAATGGCGTTAGTCATGATCAAATCCGCATAATTATTTATTTCATAAACATAATTGAAGGAAATTTTCTCCCTTATTTCCTTACGATTTTGTTTCGAATTTTTTACCAATTTAATATTTTTATAAATTATTGTATAATATATACATATGTATATATTTCTTATTTCTATAATCGATCATTTCCTTATTTTGTTTATTTAGAAGAATTCAATTTGTCTTTTTCAAAAATCAATCCTTAAAAATTAACGTATATTCATTCATGCGTGCATTTGATTACATGAATGTCGTGTAATTAAAATGTTAGAGAACATAGAATTTAATTTGGACGCAGGGTTCATTTACAATTGATTAAACCTTATTAATTTTATTTACTCTCTTATTCGTGGCTTAAAAAATATATTTTTTTAATAAAATCCCTTGAATAATGCTATTAATAGTATATTAACTATAAGGTTGTGACTATCCTTTTTAATAATATTTTCATAACAAATAATTTTTTTTTTTTTATTCAATACTTTGATCAAAGAAATCAGTTATGGGAGACTAAATAAATTTAATTTCAAATATTAATTATTGAAACTTTTGTAATTTTTCTTTGTAATAAATAAAGCTTTAATAATTGTTATTAAATATCTAAGAGAAAAATCTACATTAACTTAAAAAATTCTATTTTTATTTTCATGATAAATATTAATTTACACAAATTTATTTGAAAAAAAATAAATCTAACCATATTTTGGGATACCATGAACCGGGATGATTGTTTATTCGATTAACTTGATTGATCACTTGATTTAATGCATTATCAAATAATATATTTATTAAAACATATTTCTCATTGATAGATTTCAGAACAAGGGTGAAATGTAAAGAATTAGGGTTGATATTGTTATTTTACATAAGTTATATTATATAACTAGAATGTTATAAAATATCTAAAAATATATTTATCTAGAACAATAGATATTTTATCAAAAAATTTTGTAATTTATTTTTTTAAAGGCATAAACATTTTGAAACAGTCAATGAATAACGACGATAAGAGACAATTGTTTTAATTTTATTGGTCGCTTCCATTGTTCTTCATCTTTCTAAGATAAGATAAACAAGAAAATCTCAAGGTATTGATTTTGTTATTATTATTTATATTTTATAATTTAAGATAGAAAAATATGAAGATAGTAAAAGAAAAGGAAAAAAAAAATAGGTATAATTTTTATTTTGGTAAAAATTTAATAATTATAATTTTTTTTTATTAAGTGTCGAGAATAATTAGATTCATTTATAGTGTTTTTAAATCGTGAAGTGAAATATATGAAAATTACTTTTTTTATTCACTTATTTAACGCGAAGAACTTCCGCACTGATATTTTTTTTTATATAAAACTGGGAAAGTCAAGTCTCGCTTTTTATTTGATGTAAAACAATCACATCATCGAATCACGATCCTCCTTTCAAACAATTGTACCAAGAAGCACCATTTAATTTAATTGACGGTGTCATTGTTCAAAAATGATGCTAACCATATACATATAATTACGTTTGTTTTTCAAGCGATCTCGTAAATGACATAGATATTTTTTTCACTTCACTCCATTAAGGTCTTTTTATAGCAAGTCAAAGTAACAAAAAAAAAATATTCTCCATTTTTTTTTTGAAATACGGATCCAATCTCTCTCTTTAACATTTTCGGAAATTAAAATTTTAATTATTTATCATCAAATTTCCTTTAGCATCAAGATTAATACAATATGGTGCAGGTAGAGAATAATGATAGAATCAATGATTCACTTTTTCTCCCACGATAATTGTGAAAAAAAACCATATATTTAGCAAAAAAAGAGACGTCTTCCCATCATTTTATCAAAAGCTTGTAATATCTTTTTTAACAATATCTATTATTTTTAATTTTTTTAATTTTTTAATCTCTCATTAATAAAATTTCATTAATTTACTTTCTTCATTCACTTTGCATTAATAAATTGTTTTCATTTAACATAATTTTAATATCATATCATTAATATCAGATATTAAAAAAAAATTTATTTTTTTTTTTTTTCAAAAAATATTGAATAATTGCAACTTGAACATTATTATATTTTAGATTCTTTACGAATGTCAAAATTTGTTAGATTTGTCAATAAACCTTTTTCAAGCAACAATTATAGATCAAGATCAAGAACTTCTAATATGAAAACTACTGATGAACTAATAGTGCCCCAATCTTCACAAAACTCTATTGAGTCGTCTTTGGGACAATTAATAATTAATAATCCTGAACAAATTAATTTTCAAAAAATTCCGAAAACTTTCATAACAATCTTTTTACAAGACCTCTCGAAATAAATAGACCAATAAATAATAATAATAATAATAACAATAATGCAAATAATGATCTTTCTTCAACTTTTATTATTAATAACACTACGAATATTATTAATAATACAATGAATTCAGTAGTGGAAGATAATCAGAGTGATAATGGCAGCGAAAATATTGATTTGGAAGATTCTTTATCAAGTGATAACGACGATGATGCACCATTTGAGTACATGTATAATCGTCGCGTCCCAATTATTAATACTACTCATGTTGTTAATTCAAGATCAGATATGCGATATAATACGCGACGACATAGTCTCAGACATCAATTAAGGTATATAACTACAGATCAATTCAATTGGGAATCTATAAGTCGTGAAGTAAATCATCAGCGACTTCAACAATTTCTACAATTTCTTCCTCTACAACAGCAATAAATCAAATTCCTTCTTCTTCTTCACCATCTTCCGTATCATATTCATCAGCTTATTCGACGATTCATCACAATCATTTTCCTCAGACTCATTGACAATAATGTCAAATAATTCAGCTCAATATTCATCATCATCACATACGCGTTCCGTATTACATTCCTTACATAATCATTATTCTCCAAAATCTCTTTCTCCTTTAGAAATATTCATAAAATCACAGTTAAGCAAACAAGATGATGAAGGTGATTATGTTTAGAATTATTAGAATTGCGTGGTGGTAGAATGATTTTGAATCCTGGTTGTGGTCATTTAATGTATATGAAATGTTATTTGGAATATATTAAGAAATGTAAAAATTCTTGTGCTATTTGTGTGAGAAAATTTCCAACTTGGCATATTTAAGGATTCGCTCAATATATTTTCAATATTAATAAAGATAAATAGAAATAGAAGGTAACACAATTCTTATCTACGTATCGTAACGTGAAATTATACATTTAAAATGCAAGTGTTTTTATTTTTATAGATTTTTTTAATTTTTAAATAGATTTTTTTTTATCATTATTTACAATAAAGAAAAAAATTTTATACACTATTTTTCAGGGTACAAAACTGCAGCTTTCTATTTGTATTATAATTGTGGCAAATTATTGCAGAAAAATCTTAATTTCCTAAATTATTGAATTGTTTACATGGGGAAAGGACTTCCCCGACACAATGGACAAAGATAACTACGATAACTTAATTAGTGCAATTGATAATAATAGTATTAGTGATAAAACTGAATTTACTTGTATATCTTAAATAATTCTCAGGCAATGCAAAAAATATTTTGATCAATATCTTCGATCAATCTTGTATTTCGAAGTTTTCTCCTACAAAAAAAAACCAAACATTCAACAACCTTTTTACGGTAGGCCACAACGTCAGGTTTCCCTGACTCAGGATGTTTCTTGCTCCGTTATGATCCCTATCAATCTTAAAACCATATGAATTGCATTTGTAAATTTTGGATCCACCAAGGTTATGTTTTATGTACCCGCATTGTCCACATGTCTTTGATGTGTAATCTTCTTTGCATATTATTAATATTCTTCCCGAATATTCACACATTTTGTGTTCTAAAAACATTTTAAACCTGTAATGAGCCCAGGTTATCATCTTTATTGCGGTTTTGCTATTGATTTTTCGTTTCATCCTGTTCATCATTTCTTGGATTTCGAATTTCGGAAGTAGGATGAATTTATAATTTTCACAAAGATATTTTTGTTATCTTTTCGTGAATTTTTTTCATCTTTTAATAAAGATTTTTCGCTTTGATATTTGTCATATCTTTTTGATAACCTAAATATAATAATTGGTAATTTTTCGGATGTTTTGATACTTCTTAAAAATGAAAAATGTTTGCTTCTTTGTTTGTAAAATCTCTTGCTTGTATAGTCATTGAATCTTTCCCATTTTCTCTTGTTCTTGATTTGATTTCAAATCTTTTTTCTTGTAATTTGAACTATACTTGCTGTCCAAATTCAAATTTCAAATGCTAAAATCCCAAATTTAAATTCCATATTATAATTGGTATTTTTTGCTGAAATTCCAAATTCCAAATTCCAAATATTAGTAATTTGGGGGTTGGGTAACACATATAATTTGGACAACATGTATAATATATGTTATCAAAACTATTAAATTTAATCAGATGCAATTAAAATTGGAATTGAGTCATATGAAAAATTGATGCAATGATGTAATTGACACAATTATTTGACATAGACCAAAGGCTTTTGACTTTTGATAACATATATAATGTGTAATACATTCATGACTGGCTATGGTCCAAGTAGAATGATATTGGTCAAATTTTATTGACCAAGTCATAAATATGACAAATTCCATAATAATTAATTAATTAATATATTATATAATTTAACATATTAATTATAGAATCCATGTTACATCATAAGAAGATTTGTTGTCTTGTAGATCTTGTAGATGATTGACATTATAAGCTAGCTAAAAGATTAATTATGTAATATTATTATGATCACATTATCACTTTTGACAACTTCTGATCAATAAGGCGCATGAGCATCCATGGTGACAAATAGTTATTTGCACAGAAGAATACACAATAGATTCTATTGGTGCTGGAATTATAGCATCATAGCATTATGGCAGCTGAAAATATTTTTTAAAAATTCTGGCTGCCATAATTATTTTATATGCTGAAATTATTTCACCACCATTGAAAGTCAATTTTTTACATTTTTTTTTGACTTCACTGCAATTTATGAAATATGGAGCGGCTTCCTATTAAGATATTTTTTATTATAGATCGAAAGGCCCTACTAAGTTATTACAGTTAAAGTCAAAAAAATCTCCACGAACGTTTACTTTAAATTGTAATAACTCGAACTACGGGATGAAACACATACTATTTTGTAACCGAAAATAAATCCTTCCGATCTATCATAGAAATACCTTAGTAGAAAATCGCTCTATATTTCGTAAATCGAAAAAAATACACAAAAATTTTGCATATAAATAATTATGGCCGAAATTATTTTCGGCAATTATATTTTTGGCAATGCAAAACTAATTTTGATACCTTCTATACCTGTGGTTATATTCACAAAAAACTGGGTGGATTTGCTGCCCCCAATGCAAAATGCTTGACAGGGGTATCAATGGTGCTCGCAATATTCTTCTTCGATACCTTATTAAAAAAAGAGTCAACTTAAGCTGGCGAGAGTGCCTATTCTCTATTCTCTGTTATCTAATTTAGTTCTAATATAGGTATAATCTGTGTAACAATACAAAAATCTTAATATTTAATATTTCCATTATAAAATTTATAAAATGAAAGAAATAATCTTTATATTAAAAAAAAAAAAATCAAATCACTAATTTGCGAAAAGCAACAAAAAAAATTGTTTATAAGAAGTAACAATATTTGTTTATTTACGTGATGAATTTAAGATATTCATAAAACTTTAACAATACAAATTTTATAAAATTAAGACAATAAATATATATGGAGTTTTGCTTTATGTGTTAGATAAATATATAATATATAACGTTATTTTTTAAATATTAATAATTTAATTTATGCTAATTCTAATTGGTTTCTAATATAAAGATGGGGGATATCCTCTTTTCTTTGGTTTGCAAGAATCCTTAGCATCTTTAATACGAGCTACTCGATCTTCTTCAGTATCACAAGTGATTGAAGTACCGCGTTTCAATACCAATGGAAGAACTGCACATTTTAAACCGCCCGCACATGGTTGAATAGACCATTCATTTTTAGTCCCCGTAGAGAAACATTTGGCAAATGCCGTACCAATACAAGCGGTTTCGTCAGGTTTACATGGAGTATTCTTGGTGAATGATTTAAATTTCTTTTGAAGGTCTTCTGCATCTTTAGCGTTCAACCCACGGATACATTCTTTGGCTTCAGATAATGAGGCTAATAAGAAAACAGCGAGTGTGAAGAGAATTATAAGAGATGATTTCATTTTTGAAAAGTTTTTTTTAATAATTTGATGTTATAAATTGATTTTGTTGTTGTAATTTTTAAATTTTTTTTAAGATAGGAAGCTAACAGGAATTGATGGATTTATATATATTCTGAAGACAAACTAAAAATGAGTTTCAGAGAAAGAAATCTTCAATTCATTTAAACCCACAAAAAGAATTTAATTATACCTTTTTGAATCGTTGTAAAGAAAGAAAAATATTATGGCTAACGGAACAGCAAGGTGCGAACAACAAGTTACAGATTAATGTAAAGAATTGAATGAATAAAATAGTTTCGGTGGCGCGTATTGCTTATGTTTACACGTTTTTAAAACGAAAACGATTATGTCAATTCTTTATAATTCTCTCCCAATTTTCCCTCCTTTAATATAATTTATGCAGTGAAACTTGTATGAAACTTAAAAAATTGCTTTATTATTAATTATTTGCGGAAACGAAATACTTTTTATGGAATAATTACCCTAAACCATATTAGCACTTTAAGCACTGAGCGCAATTTAATATTTTGAAATGATACGATAGTCAGCTCATTGGTGATCTTAAGCAATTTTCTAAAATTAAACAAAAACATTTCACTTTACACTTTTACAACTTTTAGATATTGTTGCTACACATTTAATAAAATGGATAATTGAGAGAAATAATTATGTATGGCACTAATATTAATATCATCGTTAATAATTTTCTGTCATAGTAATAATAATAACTAAATCAAATCTATCTTTCATTCCCCATAGATTTTGTAAATTGCAAATCAAAACCCAATATCATCATCTTTCTCCTCATTATTTATATTATAATTTGTTTCATTGGCACAATTCACTATAATTTATTTCTATATTTGGTGAAACCTATAATAAAACCATGGCAAAGAATTTTTTTAATCGTAGATTTTTTTTTTTTATATTGTTTGATTAGATAAATATGAATTTAACCTTTTATGTACGATAAAATACAAGTAATACATGATCGATTCGATGGATATGTAAAAATAAACTATAATTAAAGTTAATGCAAATATTTATTATAAAAATAAATTAAAGCTAGCATGAACAATTTACCCAAATAAATTCGCATTTGGGGAAAACTAATTTATGCTAAATTATTATAAAGTTATTTTTGTCAAAAGCTTATCCGTTCAAAAAAATAATCGTTTTTCCAGCTGTTGCAATTTGAGAATTAGAATTGGAATGTTAATGCAAAGAAATAAAATCAAAATCATAATAATGCAAAGGGAATTAATAAAAAATTTACTTCGTTATATCCATTTTGTTCAGGATTCTGTAACAATAAAGTCACTAAATAATTCCAACCTTTTTCTCCATTATTTAAATTATATTCTGGAGTGTATTCACAAAACACTTCATCCGTATTCACTTTCGAAATCTTAAAAAACACAATTGAATTACAATTTGTTAAAACTGCGTAAACAAATTTTCTGAATGGTTGTACATTTAATACTTGTATGCCATAATTAATTGTTTGTCCGTAAGTTTTATGAGTTAGTTCTCGTCGTTTAATTTCTACCACACCCACTAAATTATTAACTATTTGATGGCGATTTTTAGGGAAGAATGTAATGTCTGGTCTTTTCTTATTTAAAGCAATTCCTCTTCTTTTCATCTGATATTTTATTAATGGATTTGAAGTAAGACGATTAATTTCTTTCATAAAATAATCCTGGGTTTCATCTTCAAGATCAAAAGTTTTTTTTTTCTTGAATCGAATTTCGGGAATAAAGGTTTCATTTAAAATGTCAAACCATTCTGTAAATTGAACCAGTTTTTTACTAATTATTTCGGTAAAAAGTTTTGTATCGGTTACAATTTCTAATGTAAATTAATATAATAAACAAATTATTGTAAATTAATATTAAATAATTGTAAATTTTATATTTTTTTTATAATTTCACGAAAATGATAATATTTACCTGGGAGTGATCTTAAAACTTTCTTTCCATTATCTTTTTCTACAATCAATATATTAATTAGGTTCAGAGAAAAAGAAATAATAATTCAGGTAATCATATATTTTATATATTTCTTTATAATTACTTTGAAGTTTTTGTTCCAACGAATCTTTTTTAATGGCCAAACTTGAGAGTTGTTCTATTAGATCTTCAATTTCGTCCTTTTGATCATCAATTATTGATTTTGCGACGTTTAAATCTAAAGAAATTATACAAAAAAAAATTTTCAGTACACAAAACAGATAATTATTATTGAAATTAAGTAGAAGGCATTTCTTCTACTTTTCGAAAGAAAACTGTCTTGAAAATATTTGAAC
Source organism: Diversispora eburnea (assembly GCA_910592015.1). NCBI lineage: Eukaryota > Fungi > Glomeromycota > Glomeromycetes > Diversisporales > Diversisporaceae > Diversispora > Diversispora eburnea. Next base: position 70,369 of record CAJVPK010000030.1, on the reverse strand, counting down.
ATAATCGTATAGAAAATTAAGTTTAGAATTTCTCGTTGGACGAATTGAAGAAATAGCTGCTGGGATGTACTGTATATCTATTTTTTTTAGAAAAGTAATTTCTTTTATTTTGGTTTAATTTTATTTTATATGCTTTACGTTGGTTTAGTTTGTTTTAATTCGCTTTATTTTATTCTTATGCCTAGCATGTGTACACTGTTTATGAAATTCGAAAGTTATAAGAAATTTTTGAATAATAATTACCGTTGGAAGAATTTAATTTCTTTCCTTTATTCATCTTTTTCTCCCGTTATAAATGTATGCTGTATATGATTCTTTTGATGCTAACTAAATTTTGGATTCCAAAAATAATAAAAAATAATAATAATCAAACGAATAAATGAAATGAATAAAGGTAATGAACCTAATAAAAAGCAATGAATTTAAAAAGAAGGCTCTCCTTTTTTTCTTCATGTTTTATAGCTATTTAAATTGAAATAAAGAAAATTCCATTACACCTAAAGAATAAATTTAAAGAATTCTATTAATATTACACCTAAAAATTGACCTAATTTGCCAAATTTAGATACAATTGTAAATAATCTAATCGGAATTTGGTTTTCTATTTAGCCTAATGACATTTTGTTGGACATTTTGAGATTCTTTTTTCGAAATCTCCTTACTTAAGGTTTATTTTCATAATGGTACAATGGATCTTTATGGAAATAATGGGAAACTATCTGATATGGCAAAGTAAATTATTATGAAAGTTATTGTTCCTAATCTTAGGATGAGGAAAAATTAATCAATAAAGAAAGTTATTGTTCCTAATCTTAGGATGAGGAAAAATTAATCAATAAAGAAAGTTAATCTTAGGATGAGGAAAAATTAATCAATAAAGAATATTAAAAACTATAAATATTCATATAATGTAGATACCATAATTACCATAATGCATTATAATGCGTTCTATTAATGGAATACCAATACAATGTTGCGACTCAGCTCTTAATTGGATAAATTATAACTGGAAAAAAATTAAAAAATTTTTTTTATTTGTTTTTCTGAACGAGTATAATAATTAAATTAGTGATATTATGTTATACAGAGTCAAAAAAAAATGTTCATCTCGATATGAAGAGACCATTATTTAATATGTATTAAAATAGTTTTGTTCAAAAGTCTCACATTTTATTTAAAATTTTTATCATTGACACAAGTTAAAAAAACTTCTCATTTTGAAGGAAAAAAATTAAGATTCTGAAAAATAACAAAAATTTCATTTTTTATTAGTATTTTAGTATTTGAAGATATGCAATATTTTTATTTAAATACTAAAAAAAGTATTAAAAATGTTTAAAATATTAAAAATATTAAGTATGTAATTAATATTTAAATTTACTTGAAATTAAATTTACAAATTAAAATTAATTAATTATATCTAAAGATATTATTATATTATGTATTATATGCAGCCAACTCTCTATAAATGCACTCTCTATAATTTTTAAATGCACCCTGTGCTCCAGTCCCATCCACTAATAATACTTATAAAATTACCCTCTATAAATGCATGTTAATCCTGGTTCCCATGGAAGTGCATTTATAGAGAGTTGACTGTATTATGAATTACAAGTTCAACATGGAATTTTATTATTCTTCTCAAAAGAATATATATTTACATAAAAAACAATTGTTATATTAAACATGATTTCTATATACCATGTTTTTTTAAATAATCATTATAATCCAGATCATCATCATCATTATTACCCTCATCATCATTATTTTCAATATCCAATTTTGTTTCTAATATTTCTTCATTTTCCTTTCTTAATTTTTTATCTTTACTTGATTTAATAATATTATTATTATTTTTATCAATCTCAATCACATCAATCTCAATTTCATCAAAATCCTTATTATTATTATCATCATCATCATCATTATTATTTGATTGAATTATCTTCTCATCTCTATTCTTCAATGATTGAATGTTTACATTTTGTTTATTTTTACTTTTTTTTACTTTTTTTTGGATTATAGGATCATAATTGGGTATAATTATATTTTCTTTTTCAAGTTCTTCAGTAGTTGGTGTATGTAAGAAACCTCTTTCATTTTCTTCTATAATATTTAAGGGTACTGGAATGTTCATTAAATTATTATTTAAATTGCTGGAACCAATGAATTCATTGCCATTATTGACATTAACGACATTGTCATTATTATTGTAATTATTAATATTGTTACTACTGTCATTATTATTTTCTAAATTATTTATTGCATTTCTAGTTTTGTTTTTATTATGTTTATGAAATATGGATAAAGCAAGAAAAATTGCTATTATTCCAATCAAGAATGCAATAAGAATAACAACAAGTATTATAACGGCTGTGGGTGGATTTTCGGATGTTGTTGTTTCTGAGGTAACAAAATTTTGTGATGTTGTTGTTACAGGTGATGAAGGTGTGTTCATATCAAATAATATAATCTGATGATATATATATATATAATAGTTATATTATGGAATATTGAGTTGTAAAAATTTAGTTATTTGTAATAGTTGTTTGCCGAGTTAATATTAGTGGAGAATTTACATATGAATTTACATATGAATTTACATAAGATTGAAATTGTAAATTTTCTTTCAGAAAGCCAAATAAAAAAAAATCAATATATAAAGAAATTCGTATTTATATTTTGTTTAAAAAGCTAATATATATGAAGCATACGTGATTGAGCTTATATTTTTACAATGTGGCTAATTATTTTTTACGTTTATTGTGATACAACGAATCAACAAATTAAAATAGAATAAATAAATAAGACTTCGAAACAAACAAAATTTATTCTGGTATCTAGTTAAAGAGATAATTTTCTTTTCTTTTTTTTTTTTTTAAAAAAAAAAAGGATATTTATACATGACACTAATTTATTTTCATTGTTCGCAATTCACTGTCAATTACCGAGTGGTTGTACTACGATTCTAGATTACATCATAAAGAAAATGATGACAGAAATGGAAAAGATAAAGAGAAATGAAAAATAATGCAGTCATGTGTATTGTTATTTACTTATTGCACATGTTAACTTCTTTTTACTGTATTACAAAATGCAAAAGTGTAGCCAAAAAAAAAATAGTGAAAAGGAAAAAGATTATAATCTTTCTTTAGTTTACAGGATCATTATTTCATTTATGCCGATACATTATTATTATTCGAACCAAATTTCATTTCAAATTCTCTTAAATTCAGTCTTAATACCTATAATTTCCTCCAATAAAAATTTATAAGAAATTAAAATATATTATTAAAGAAATTTATTAGTAAATATGTAACATTGCTTACTCCTTCGATAGGAACTGGATCCATTTCTTTTTCGTTGTCTGCACAAATCACGACATAATGTCGATGAGTTTTCCAATTATTCTGATGCATTTTGATCATTGTAAAGTGCAAAGATTTTATCATCGAGGGTGGAGTGTTCAAAGTAGTAATGAATTTAGAAGACTAGAAATTACAATCAGGTCAATACAAAGCTCAATAAATAGAACGCGCTCTAAATTTAAAATGAAAAAAATTTTACATTGAATATTCTTGGAAATTCTTTAGGTCTAAAGTATCTGATATATTTCTTCTCTTTACACAACAAAATTGTCAAATATGATAATTTCGCGCTAAAAAATTATAATTTCAAGTATTTCAAGTCATCATTGTTCATATTTACATATTTACATATTCACATTATACATTTAAAAAAAGAAATTTTATCTTACTTTTGTTTATAAATATTTTGGAGATTGGAAGTTTGTGCCAAATATTCTTTAATATATGGATTTAAGACTATTTCCCATCTGGAATTTGGATATAATTTGGTTTGCTATTTCGAGATAAACCATTTTTTTAAACCATTTTATATATATATATATATATTTTTTAAAGAAAATGAAACTGGAGTACACTCACGTGATTAAATAAATTTATAACTCGTTCGATAACATCTTTTTCGGTCGAAAATGCCAAAGTCGTGATAGTTACAAAACCTCCTAAAATAAAATAAAAATGTACGAAAAAAATGTATGTAATAAATAAAAAAAATATTGAAAGTAAAAATTATTGATTCAATTACCATGCTGTAATATTACTTCGACATCTTTAGGTTTATATAAAACGAATATGCATTCGGTCAAATCTTTAAGGTTCATTAAATACGGCATAAAATTGATTTGTTTTTCGTAAAGAACATGTATCTGAGAATTTGACACGAAAATTTAGCAGTGCAATAAAAAGAAATCAATTAAATAAATAAATAAAAATAATGGCATTAAAAGATTTACCAAAACCATTTTGACATCTTCACTATAATGTGTTTGATATTTTGCTCCGAGATTCTCCATAACATTTATAATTTCATCTTTTTCAAAATTAATTTTTGGAGAAAAATTTATAAATTTTGGTTTATTATTGGCACAGAGTTCTAAAAGTTTATCATGATACATTGAAATATTTGGAAAGCCATTATTGAATAAGTTCAAATCTTTAAGATTTTTGGAAGTTTCAAATTCATTTGTGTCAAGAATATTTTGGTAAATAGCGGTGGATATTATTTTATGTATTGCAAAGAAAGGTTTATTATTTAGTTGTTCGTCATTCAACGAAAAATCAAGTCCCAATTTTTCTAATTTTTGTTGAATCTTTTTTGTATTTGGAAAAATCAATAAACAAGAATGGTTTTTATCGATCATAATTACTCCAACCTAGAGAATTTAGAATTTAGTAATTATATGTAAAAAAAAAATTAAAAAATTAAAAATTTGAACGGTAGATTACTATGTCATTCCATTCCATAAAATTTTTTTCTGCATTTAAATTTGATAAAGATTGCGGAATTTCTTCTTCACAAGATTCGAATAAAAATATAAAAGCCTGTAAAGTTTCAATAATATCCTCGGAAAAGGTTAGCGATATAAAATATTTCATCCACAACGGTTCGTTTTTATTAAATATTTGAAAACTAAATAATGAAAACGAATGTGAGAAAAAATAATGGAAATGTAATAATGGATAAATAAATAAATAAATTAATTAATAAAAATTAAAGTACAATACTTACAAAGATAGACTATCTGAACGTTGCGAGAAAGGTTTTACAATAATATTTCCTATTGATAATTTGTTTTTTCCTTTAACTAAATTTCCTTTCCATTTAATTTTCATTGGCGATTCACTAAACCGATTTTTACATGTGTTTTTGCTATTAATTGAACTCGAGGATTCTTCTTTATTCGTTAGAGGAAAATTATTATTTTGATCTGTGTTGTCTTTACTAATTGAATTCAAGAATTCATCTTTATTCACTTGAAGAAAATTCTGGGATCATGTTGTAGAAAAATTAGATTTACCAAAGGATCCAAACAATGATATACATAACTTAATCTTTTTGAATAGTTCATTGCATACTTCTAAATCTTGTTGAAAACTCATTCCGGATGAATCATTATCAAAGGAACTCGAAATCGAGTTTTTCTCAGCCAAGAGATATTTCTATAATAATTAAAATAAATAAATAAATAAATATATATATATTATATTTATATTAAAATGTTGTTAATAAATGTTTTCGCAACAATCCTTTCCATTTTTTTTTTTTGACATACTTCAAAACAAGTTTCAACGTCAATATTCGAATCTGTTTCAGTCATTGTGATTGAATTTGTGTTTTCGATGATTGGATCTATGTTATTATTATTATCATTGTCATTATTATCGATTAACTTTTTAGTTACGCCTAAAGGTCCCGGGGTAGGAAACGCGCTTTGTTTTTCGCGTTTCCAATAGTCGTTAACCATCTCATCTACTCCATAAAGATTCCTATATTGTTGCCATTGTGGTTGCTTTTTTTGGTCTTTAAAGAATAAATATTTTCAATAAATATTTTTAATAACAAATATTTAAATTAAATAAAGAAACAATTGAAATAATGTGTTATCGCTTGCATACCTTTAAATTTTAGCATATACCAATCTTGATCCATCTCATATTTATAATCAATAATTTTTGCCACAGAAACAGGTCCCGATTTTTCTAAGGCACTTTCTCCTGTTGGAGTTAGATGCAAAGATTTAAGTCTATTTTATTATTATCGTTATTATTATTATTGTTAAGGTAAAATTATGAGTAATATTATCGTTTCCTGCTTTTGTAACTCCTTTTTATTTAATTAAAAAAAAAAGAACTAACTTTGAAGGTTGTCTCGGTCTTTTCAATTTCTTCTTACCCATGATGCTTATTTATTAATAATAATAATATTATTGTTGAAATTACAAATATGATGTGTTTTTAATTTATTGTAAATAGAATAAATATAAAATAAGCTTTTTGATCATCATCATATTAATAAATACACACGGCATTGTTTTTTTTCATAATTGATTGATTACTAAAAATTCAATTCAATGACACTTATTTTCTTAAGACAAGTAAATGATTATTATACTTTTGTTAAAAATAACTTTTTTTTTTGATTGGTTTGTAACTTTGAAATCATTTTTAACTTTTTACTGAAGCGAAAATCTCTGATCACTTTCACTTTTAGAAAGTCATGTAATTTTTTTTGAATATATAAAATTATATAAATATATTTTTGTAATAACCATACCATAAAAAGATTCTTCAAAGATAGTCGCAACAATAAAAATGAAATTATATAATAATAATTAGTAATTTAGGCGAATGTTCTTTAAATATCAATTTATTATGGCAAAATGATTAGATCATTTTTTAATCAAAGTAGTGTAGTCATCAATTCAACTAAAAAATTATTTTATCATGCGTTTTCATTTTGTCATTAAAAAGTAATAGTCTAAAAAATTAAAATAGTTAAAAGAAAGATTTAATAAAACATTTAAATTGAATATCATAATTGCCAATATTTTCAATATTTTCAATATTTTCATATTTTCACATTAAAAGAAAAATGAATTCCTCAATAACTCCTCTTGTTACGAATTCTCCAGAATATAATTCAGTTTCTGCAAATTTCAGAACCCAATTCCAGCGTACATTACCCAAAATTCATTCAATTTTAAAGATCAAGATGTCAAATCAATTTATGAATCGATTTGAAAATTTTAAGAAACAAAAAATGAATTATAGCAAATTGCTATTATATCATGGCACAAAATATTCTTGTAATATTAAAGATTTGAAGAGTACCGAGATGTTATGTTCCCATCTTAAATGTGGGGTCTGTGGTATAATTAAAAATGGTCCGAAGTTAACCATGGCGAATAATAATGGTAATGGAAGTAAGTAAAATCTCTTATATATTATATATATAATATTTAAGTACGAGAGTATTCTACAAAGTATTCTTTATCGAAATCAGAGAAAAATAATAAAATAAAATATATATAATTATTTGAATAGGATTTATTTGGTTTGCACCATTACCACATGTCTCTCATGGTTATACAGGAATAATTTCAGTTCCTGGTCAGATTTACCCAACCTCCAAATTTGGAGCAATTTTTATGATGGATGTTATAGATGCGACTCCATTCCAAAGTTGTTATATTGTTGGAAACGAAGAGGTAAAATAATAATAACAATAACAAAATATTTAAAAAAAAAGTTTTTGTTTTTTATTTTATACTTATTATCATTATTATTTATTATTACTTATTATTACTTATTATATTATTATTTATTATTATTATTAGGCAATTCTTCCTAAATATTTGATCGTTTATGAAGTCTAGATTTATTGTGCCATTAAATATTATACCGAAGACAGTAAAATGAATGATTATTCAATGAGCTTTCTTTTTTTAATATATACAATATTTTTTTTTTGCTTCAAAGAAATCATATTTTTTTAAATTTGATCATTTCTTGAAAAATGCCTTTGGAATGTTCAGAATGTTTATTCAGGCAAAAATCAATCACTTGTTTCATGTTTTCGTCCAGATTTAAATTTGATAAATAAAATAAATTCGTAAATTCGACCCAAATGAAATGATATTTCTTCAACAATGCATGAGTCGGATATTATAAAAATTTGATCAACATATTATTTATAAATAAATATCATATTTTATGCTCATTTTTATTTACTTACGAAATCAGATGCCTTTAGGTTCGACTAGAGCCTTACGCCTTAATGTTGCAACTTCTAAATTCAGATCAAAACCCTTACGTCTATGTACTCCTTCTTTATGTTGTTGTTTATTGGAAGAAATCGTTTTTATGGGTTCATTTGCGACAGATATAATTTTTTCACTTGATCTCGGTGCTTCATTGGAAAAATCATCGTTAAGATTATTATGTTGATTTTTAAATGGATTAAGACCACCACTCTTTTCCAGTCCTTTGATTTTCTTTTTTCGTGCATTTCCCTCTCCCATACGATGTACAGCATAACTAATATCAAACATCTCTTTAAGCGAAATTCCTGGAAAATTATACCTTTACGACGAACGCTCTCTTCAGGGGTTCCAATACTTTCGTCATAAAGAGGTGATTCAACTTTACTAACCAAATTAATGGGTTTGGGATTAATTATTACCGATCTATTTTTACTGTAGTTTGAAAGGCTTAGAAAAAAAAGTAATGAATCAACATACTTAATTAAACTTAATTTAAAACTTAATTTAAGACTTAATTTAAAACTTAATTTGAATATAATTTTTACCCCCATGGATGTTCAAAGAATTGTTGTATCGTATACCGCTTGCATGTTCATTACTAAAACACATAATGTTAAAAATCCTCCTTCTTTACTGCCGGATAAATGATTAACCATAAAAGGTTTACTCATACTTGTGGGCTTTCTTCTATATATCGTTGAATATACTGTTGAATATATTCTTTGTTAAAAGAAAAAAATAAAATTCTTAAAGTCGATATTTAATTGCTCAAGAAAAAAAATTGTAATTGAAACGATCAATAAAATTTATTAAACCCCCTTACTTATGATTCCATAATTGCTAAATAATAAACTTGATAATAATAACGATAAAATGGTCGAGACCTTTATAAAATTTATTAGATTTTATTAGATGGACAAAATTGGACGAACGAATAGAAAATTATGATTCCATAATTGTTAAATAATAAACTTGATAATAATAACGATGAAATACATAGTTAAATTTATTAAATCTTTATTAGATAAACAAAGTCAGTTAGATCACTCATGATTTTATCAAACAGTAAAAAATTACAATTTGTTATAAAGGAGAGAATTCAACAACGTATCGTTTTATGTTAACACTCCAGTATGTCATAAATACATTTTTAAATTTATTTTTTCAAATTATTTTTTAAATTTTAAATTCTTTACTCTAGAAATTGAAATATCCGGTTAATTACTTGATTAATATATTTTAAAAAATTTATCCGCTTTCTCTCTCTTTCCCCACTCTTTCTATTTTCTCTCTTTTTCTCTTTCCTCCCCCTCTTTCTTTATTTAAATATTAAATTTAACCAATTAACCGGTTAACCTTAACTATATACTTTAACCGGTTAAATTTAAACAGACTACTTTAATCGCAATTAACTGATTAAATTCCAATTTCTATTTTATACAAAAAATATGTCTCATGCACAACCCTCAGAAGATGGTATGGTGGCAGAAGGGTCTCGTACATTACAATCCCTAGTAGAAAGAGATTCTGATCGATATCCATTCTGGAACCCACATACCAGGGAGATATCGATCACCAAATTCTAACAATCCTATGAACTCAATGCCAGATTCATATTAATTTCAAAATATCGGATCCAGACCCACAACAGATGATCTTTTATGTTCACAACAAAGAATAACAGTTTAAGTCATATTAAATAAGAAAGAAGAACACGAGAAGATTAAGAAAAAAAAAAGATGTTAAAATGGAAATTTTGGAGGATGGTCCATTGAAAGTTCAAAAGATTCGAATGTACCCAAACCAAGAGCAAAAAGAAAAATTATTGATGGATGGGTACGGCAAGATGGACATACAACCAGGCATTAAAATTAATTAAACAAGGAACACGAAAAACATTAAGAAAATTAGTAATTTATAAAAATAATTTTGAAACACAAAACCAATGGGTTACAGAAACACCAGATGGTATAAGAGACGAGGCATTAAATGAACTACTCATAGCATATAATACAAATTTAAAGCAAGAAAAAAGATTTGAAATCAAATCAAAAGCAAGAAAAAATGGGAAAGATTCAATAACTATAAAAGCAAGAGATTTTACAGACAAAGAAGCAAACATTTTTCATTTTTAAGAAGTATCAAAACATCAGAAAAATTACAATTATTAAACATTCACCAGAAACAAATTAAATGAATTTCATATCTGTATACCAATATCATGTAAAAAATTTACAAAAGAAAATAATGATATAATATCATTAGATCCAGGTGTTCACACCTTTATGACCAGTATGATCCAAAAGGAAATATAATTGAATGTGGAAAAAATGTCATCCAAAAGACATTTAGGTTATCAAAACGATATTACAAATATCAAAGCGAAAAATCTTTATTAAAAGAAAAAATAAACAAAAGAAAATCAAAAGAAAAATGAAAAAATTCACAAAAAGGTTAATTGATGATTGTCACAAGAAATTTGCAAAATATCTTTGTGAAAATTTCAAATTCATCCTACTTCCGAATTCGAAATCCAAGAAATGACGAACAGGATGAAACGAAAAATCAACAGCAAAACCGCGAGAAAGATGATAACCTGGGCTCATTACAGGTTTAAAAATGTTTTTAGAACACAAGATGTGTGAAAATTCGGGAAGAATATTAATAATTATGCAAAGAAGATTACATATCAAAGACATGTGGACAAAATTTACAAACGCAATTCATGTGGTTTTAAGATTGATAGGGATCATAACGGAGCAAGAAACATCTTGCTCAAACACCTGAGTCAGGGAAACCTGGCGTTGTGGCCTACCACGCTCAACCCGTAAAAAGGTTGTTCTATAAACCAAATACTAACGGTTTATCGCAAATGTTTGGTTTTTCTGTAGGAGGACAACAATTATTAATTAATTAATCAAGGGATTATTATATATTATATAAGAGGAAAAGAAATAAATGTAACATTTATTTAAAAATTGATAAAATTGAGGTATACGGAAGTAGGGGTTGCGACTATATTTCAAAATTTAGACGGCAGTAGGGGGTTGCGACACATTGTCCTTTGAATGGATTTCCTTTCAGAGTCGAGGTTGGTAGATTTTGTCTTAGCCAATTTTATTCTTTTTTGTATACTTATATTTACTATGTAATTTTTTATGATTATCATTTATTTAGGAAGAAGGAGATAAATAAAAATAAATAAAAACTTGTTATTTTTTTTTTGTTGATTAAATTTCGTTGACAGGTACATTTTTTTTAATATAAATAAAAATATTTATCTAATATTGTAATACTATTTGCATACAACTACGTAATTATTATTATTATGATGATTATTATTACTTGTATTATTATTATTTGTTTATTTCGGAATTTATATTATTTTGAAATAAATAAAGTTAGAAGGAAAATTTTAAATAATTAAAATCATTAAAACCCGGGTAAATATTTTAATATTTGTAATATTTTTCAACAACAACAACAACAAAAACATCGGCGATGGATATAAAGATGATAATTAATTTAATCAATAATTAAGCAGTTAATAATAATTATTATTAATCCAATCCATTGTTTAAAAAATATTCTTAATAAATAAATAGTTTTGATATTTTTAATATTATCAAAATATTATAATTTGTTGATTTTGTTCTCTTAGAGGTTATTTTTATAACATTCAATATATCACAATTATTATATTTATTATCATCCAACTTTCTGTTATATCTGCATGTTTAAAACAATATCAAATTCAATACATATTATATATTCTCTTTTTCCATGTCGTTCTCCATGTTTTTCTCCATGTGTACGTACTTTATTCTGAATGATTGATTGCTTTTTTTTTGTCATTTTTTCTCGTGTTATAAATTTAAAATGTCCGAAAACAAAATGAACAAAATACATAATAGGTTTTTTTTTTTAAAAAAAAAAACCGTGCGTTCAGCCTTATTATTATTATCATCATTATTTATTATCATTATTATTATTATTATTATCATTATTATTATCATTATTATTATTATCATTATTATTATCATCAAAGCTATAATATCGAAATATTGAATCTATTGTTTGATAAGCAAATTTACCTTATTCAATTATTATTATTCAATCTAACTTACATACAACATTCGCATGTGCATTCATTATTTCTTTAATTGCCGTAATTATTTAATTTTCTATCCCTTTTTTTACGCCTATAAAGGGCATCTTTTTTTGATTTTATTAGTATGTGATTATTATGTGATTATTGTAAATTCATTCTTTTTCATAAATATCATATACATGTTTTATTATACGTATTTCATTATTTAATCATTTCCTTCTCAATTTCCATTACGTTCATTATATTTTATTTTATAATTATAATAATATTTTATAATATTTTATTATTCTTTATTATTTTTATTATATTATATTATATTTTATTTTATTTTATTATATAACAAAGAACATTCGGTGAATATTATTAAAATATTAAACAAATGTGAACGTATTTTAAGGGGGGGATCGAAATTTTAGTAATTAACCAGTTTCACTTGTTTCACTAGTTTCAACTTGTGTGTGTTGATTAGTCATTTCAATAATATCAATCATTAAAATATTATCAATCATTTAAAATATTATCAAATAATTTCGCTGTTCCCAAAAAAGAAAAAAAAAATCTAAATTCTACCTGTTTGGCGTATATTATACATACTTTTTTTTTCCTCTTTCACGAATAGAATGGTTGGGAATGATTTGATAATAACAATAAATAATAATAAATAATAATTCACACACATGTCTGAGATCATAATTAAATAGATTGTTAATTATTTCTGTACAGTGGATCCTTTGAATGGGAATACAGACAAAGAAATTATTCTCATTAAACTCAACTTGGTAAAAAAAAAAGAAGAAACCCCTTAAAAAAAAAAAAATTCTTTGGCTACTATTCATAATATATTCTTTGTTTTAGTCACTATTGTATTATTTTATTTATTGTATACGTTATCACCGATACTGTAGTTAGTTAACTTTGAAAGTTAATATAGTTAAATCATATTCAATATTCAATCAATATTTAATCCATATTTTCATATTTTATTTTATTGAAATCAGGTATACTTTAAACAAAGAATTATTAGTTAATAGAATTATCAGAATTATCAGAATTATTGAAATTATTAGAATTATTAGGTATGAATATGATCTACTTTCTGTTCTACCACACCAAAACACCACCACGCAGTGAATAGATTATTCCATTTGTAATATTTGTAATGATACTCAATAGATAAATTAATAAACAAGACAAAAGAAAAAAAGAACGCGTGGTAAAGAAGAAATACGATTAGAAAAGTAATTTTAAATGTGAGCGTGTGTTTTGGATTTGTGTGGTATAAAAAATTTTCAATCAATCAAATAAATAAATTAATTAAATTGCATGAATCACATAAATTACATAAATTCAAATTACGTAAATTAACGTTGTTTTGTAAATAAATAAACATGAACACCATTTCGACACCACCAAAGAACAACAACCACCAAACCAACTTGAGTAATTAATCCTGTCTTACCTCCAAAGTTTTTCCGATTCCAGTCATTACAAAAGTCATTGAGGTATATTTCGGTATATTTTTGAGTATATTTTGAGTATACAGATAAAAATCCATTTCATTTATTTATTATTGTTGTACATTTGATAAATTCATTTTATCCTTCTCTATCTTCTTGTCTTACGTACGTATCTTTTTTTCAGTACATTTTTTATTCTATTTCTATTGCTCCCTCATTGCTTCTTCGTTACTCCTTCGCTTATTGGTGAAAAATGGGAAAGTAGTATCACTTTTCACAGGAAATAAAAAAAAACCATATGTATTATTTTTTAAACATTATACTTTAATTTAGAAACAATAATCCTTTACATTACATACATACATATCCAGAATATCTAGAATATTTAGGTAATTATTCGTTGATACACTTGAATAACTTTTTATTTCTTCTTTTATCGCATTAATTTACATTAATTTTTGACCTTCTTTTTCACAAGTATTTTCTAAGTTTTTTGGGGTTATTCTTCTTAATCGATATGTCACACTAATCACATTAATTATTCTTTGAGAAAAATCTTTAAAAGATTTACGGGAATAGAAACTAGAATAATTACAACAATAATAATAATATAATACAAATACAGTATATTATAATTCTCTTTGTTTAAATAAAAAAAAAAAATGCTTTATATTCTTTCTACTTTGTATTCTTTTATATTACTATAATAAAAATAAGAATAATAGTTAACTATTAATATACATAATGTTATGATAAAACTTAAAATATGTGATCAGTCTATAACCTAATGTGGGATAATGAAAATTAGCCAGCATACCGAGATAAATGATCAAAACCAATTATGGATAAATTCTTGAATTCTCTGATTAAGTCTAATTTCGAATTAAATTAGAAGTTAATTAAATTATATAATTCATAACATCATTATTAAGAGAAAGAGTAAAAATTACCCATTACAAATATCACATATTTTATTATTTACATTTTTTATATGTTAATTTACTATTTTATACATTTTATATAATTTATTTGATTGATGAAATTAAAGAGCCTAAATAAAGTAATTAATTGATTGTAAATAAATGAATAATCTATAATTGAATATAATTACTGAATAATGTACATTTGACTCATTAATAAAACGAATTATTAATTGTTCAACGAAATAAAGTAAAAAAAAAAAAAAAAACTTAAAATAATTTAACTATATACTTATTTATGGTTTCACGAATTAAATTTTTTCGTTGGGGAAACGATTGAAACGTATAAATGCTAGTAATAGTAACAAAAATATTTAAAATATTATTATAATAAATAGTAATAAAAATATAATAAAATATTTTAAATTTTGTAATAATTATAATAATTATAAAATATTTAAATATTTTAAATGTTAATACACGTATTAATAATATGCAATGGGAATATTGATAGATAAAGAATATTTAATATTATATAAATATATTAACGCCACCGCTCATTTACGTTATATGAATTACCCTATTAATTCAATTAAATTAAATAATGAATAATGAGTGCGTTTCCTTGTTAAATTTGATACAAGGTGTACTTTTTCTTTTTTTCGTCACCTTCAACAATCATTATTATAATTAATTATAATTATAATTATTATTCTACCTCTAAACTGATACTTGATTTTTAATTTCACTTATAAAATATTTATTTTTCACACTGCGCATTATATAACACATATATAACAGACACACATATATATATGCGCGCGTGTGTCCGGATTTACTTTATAGAAATTTTAGTAAAAGTTTTTTGTGGTACACGGTTTTTTGTTGGTATAGTAGTTCCCGGAATTCTTTGGTTTTATAATAGTTTTACAGGGATTGTATCATCATAATAAAAGGAAAAAAAATGAACCAAAAGAATTATACAAAAAAGAAATATAAAGAATATCCATAAATGAATAAATGATAAATGATAGCATAGTATCACAATCGTCACGATTGTTACAATTGTCACGATTGTCATAATTGTACTAGGTAGAACAGTCAATTTTAGAAGATCAAGAACAGGAATAATAATAATCAGGATAGATATATTATATATAGTTAATAAGTGTGATTTTTTTTCAATTGCAAGAAAGGGTGCATGTCAGATGTCAATATATGTCAATATTTTGTTTATCAAAATTATCAAACAAATTTTTTTTTTTTCAAAATTGGATTAAAAAATGTTTTGGGCTTCTAAATTTTTAAATTAAAATAATTTCAAAAGAACTACTGAATATCTAATGATCAATATAATAATTTTACTATTGTTATTTTTTGATCTTTTGATTTTTCATATTCTTTCCATATTAATTTAATTTATTAATAACTGATAATACTAACAAAATCTAATAATATTAAATATTATTACTAATTTTATTGTGTGTTCTAAATTCACTATAATATAATAATAATTATTATTGCAAAAAACAAAAATCTAGAATTACTTCATCAAGTTTCGTGCCAGTCTTTTGGCTATTATTCTTTATATGAAACAGGTAACAGATTAAACGCAACAATAAAAAGATAGCTAATATTAATTTTTTTTTAAATGGGAAATATGAGCAATAATTAAAGACGATACTTAAAGAGGATAATTAAGGCGACACTTATTAGAGACAATAACTAAATGACAATTGAGACAATAATTAAGACCATAATGAAGGCTATAATTAAGAATAATTAAACTAAATGAACAAAACAAAAATAAATCAATAAGAAAAAAAAAACGGGTAGGAACCCTCGAATTTCATATATCAACACATTACAATTAAAAATAATTAAAATAAATAAAATAATTAAAACCGATATTATGCGAGACTCATGCATTATTATTATATCCTATTTGGGCAAAGTAATAAAAGTAATGGGATTTATATGAACACAAAAATATGCATAAAATCACAAGACCTTAAGCAAATAACAATTGGAAATCTAATGTTATCAGTTTATTATGATATTACTTTATCTAATATTTACCATTATCATCATACAAATATTTTGCAGGGTTCATCTTAACGAAATTTTAATTGTGTTGATTTATTATCACTGTATATTATTGTATTATTGTATATTATTATTGTATATTATTATTGTATATTATTATTGTAAATTATTGAGTATTATTGTAAATTATTGCAGATATATTATTGATTTTAGATCGATATTAACGGCATTAACTATTAATTTATTTAATAACATCCTTTCTCTTGCATATCTTTATTTTTTAAAAAGAACATTGTCTTATAATTTATTTATCATCAATTTATTCAAACAATTTATTCAATAATAAGTTATTTAATTAAATAAATAATTTATTCAAAAATTTAAATTCATTATAAATGCAGTTAGTAAAGAACTAACGAACAGACCATCCAAACCTACCATCTCAAAAGGTAAAGTTTTATCGTTACACGAACATGGAATTCTAATTGTTACAGAAAATGAAAGATCTTTAAAAGTTTTACCCGAATTTCCAAACTAAGCTACTTATATCGCATGCTTCCAAAAATTGTGTTATATTAGTTATCATTTGTATTAAATATTCAATTATTTAGGTTTTTAGGTTTGCGTACATAAATTCATTTAAATGATATAAATTATATATCTCTTTAATATATTATATATTAAAGATATATGCTAGAACTTTTAATGAATTTCACAAAAATTATCACAAATTTATCACAAATTTATCACAAATTTTTAAAATTGTCACAAGAATTATTATTATATTAATTTAACTTGGGTTGGTTAGTTTTAATCGATTATATAATCTATTAGAGATAAATAATCTTATCAGGAGCTTTTTTTTCATTGTTTTAAAGTGTATATACATTGTATATAATATTGTTGTTGTGTATAA
The DNA here is from genome assembly GCA_910592015.1 of Diversispora eburnea. Lineage (NCBI taxonomy): Eukaryota > Fungi > Glomeromycota > Glomeromycetes > Diversisporales > Diversisporaceae > Diversispora > Diversispora eburnea. The sequence goes on along the minus strand of CAJVPK010000030.1, from coordinate 52,791 downwards.
AATATAGTTCGCGTGAATCAAACTATCCTTAATTTGTTATTTATTTATTTTTATTGTTTTTAAATTATAGAATTGCCGTTAATTTCAAGAAAGCTTGTTTGAATTGGTTCGTTCCTGATTATTAAAGTTCATTTAATTCCCAAATAATTAATTATTAAATTTATTAAATAATTAATTATTATTCCCAAATATTCCTAAACAATTTTAATTAAAAGTACAACGTGTCCAACAAAGCCCTGATAAATATAAATAATATGTCTCGCGATCGATTCTATTTGTTTATCATAATAAAAAAATTATCATAATTATCAATAAATAGAAATTTAATTATTTTTGGGTAAATTTTTATTTTTAAAAAAAAAGAAAAAATATATGAATTTCAATTGTTTGCTTCAGATGGAAAGAATTACAAAAAAAGGAAATCTCATTTGGAGAATGCCATTACTATTGCACTAGCACATTCCTTTGTATTACTTTATCAAAATTAAAAAACCATCAATCAGTTATTGATAAGGTTTTCAATCGATAAACTGATAAATTCTTTGTTTTGTTTAATAAACTTTGTAAATCCGTTTTGATTGATAAGCTAAAGTATGACAAATTTAAACTTTGAAAAACAATGAGTAACCTATACTAACTCTATTAAAGCTTGGATACTATTTTCCGAGATAGATAGAAGTAGGGTAAAAAAAAAAAATATTTAGGGATTTGTAATATGAATAAAAGAGGGGATGCATAAAGGGGGATGATAAAGATGATTTATTAAAGGAGTTAAGTGATCTAGAACACACACATTACATTGATTAAAATTTGGCGGGCAAAAAGCTTTTGACTAATTATATGGTTTATTACTGTTTGTAGTTAGTCTTTAATAACCAATAGCCTAGAATGAATGAATTTTTTTAATTTACTAAAAAAAAGGACCTTCCTCGGGATAAAATTAAAAAGTGACATCACGTTGTCACGTATATAAAATAGTTAAATACGTGTGATATGATATTAAAATGCTTATTTACCAATGAATTCTCCCTTTCCCTTATTCCCTTAGAATAGATAATTCACTTCACTCTGTATTCATTTCGTTTTCAGAATAGAATTTGAAATCAGGTTAATTACGACTGGACAAATTTTGAAACAGATTTATTTCCCACTAATAGTAATAAAGAGTAAGTAATAAAAAAAAGAGATAAAAATCATACTAAACATGCAGTAAAAAAGAAAAAAGCGTGCGAATTTTTTCAAAGATTATATTCTTAACCTAATATATCCTAAATTATGGCAAAATTTCTTAACTATTCACAAAATGCATATCTTATGGGCATAAGCTTACAGTGTTTTATCTAATTTCTATTGAGAAAAAAAAAAGTATTCCAAAAGTCGTATCAAAACCACCACGTGAAGCGCATTTTCTAGCCAAAAGTAACAGATTGGCGGCGAACTCCGAAAGATTAAAGGAAATTGACATTACACACACGAGGACCTCACCCGCTTTTAGATGCGAGCGTACCACGAACACTTACAAATTTGAAATATGTATATGCCCAATGAGATCACGAACTTCCATGCGATAGTTGTATCTTCTATCATCTTTTTTTTTTTGGCGGTATATTATTGATAAGTAGGTATCGAATTTGAAATATTAGTACTATTTTTATGCTGTTAAACGGTAAAGTCCGAATGATGCAATCACATTCAAGCCTAAAATTCGCATCTTGGTGTGAACGTGACTAAGACAAAAACTTTAATTTATTTTCTTGAAAAGAAAATAAATCACGTGAAAATAAATCACAAGACTTCGAGTAGCAACGAGACCTATTCATTCATGCAAAATTTGTTTCAACTAGGCATTTGGTATGTTACTTATATGTTTATTTATTTTTCAGAGCTTTGTTTTTTTGACAATTACGCGCATTCATTCATTCATTGGTCGCCTTCTTTTCAACAAACAAACAATTAAAACAAATTTATTCAATTGAAAATACGTAATCTTTAAAAGTATTACTTTGATTTTACTCATGAAAAGAAATATATTTCTTCTCATCAATAACAAAAAAATAAAATAAAAATATCATTGGAAAAACTTTTTTTTTTTTCATTTGTAAACGTAAACTTGTATTTTAATGTTTGTATGTTTGTGATTTTAATTTTATAACAATCTTGTGTTCTTTTTTATAATATTATATTAACTGGAGCAACCAATCTCGTCCAGCATCATTTGCAAATTATTACAATATTAGATGATAAAGAAAAACTACATAGATGTGTGTATATATATAATTTTTGGTTTTCTTTAGTTATTGTTAGAATTATTTTTTTTTAATATTTCATTATATATTTTTACTCAGCAAAAAAAAAAAATTGTATAATTAATATTACGATAAAAAAAAATTATAATTAAAATTCGAATTATTTTGCCATTATTAAACTATTATTAAAGTAAATTTATGTGATGTGTACAACGATTATATGCTATGTATATATATAATTTTTTGCTAAGAGTAAAAAAATTTAAAGAAAAATTAGGAAAAAAAAAAACCAAATGCTACGAAGCGAAAAAAAATAAACAACATTTCAAGGTAATAATGAAATAGTGTAAAGTAATAAACTAATATAAACGTGAAATATACTAAATAGTAGGTAAATTGTAATTATAGTAAAAAAGATGTTGTAAAGGAATTATATTCAGATTATATATTCAGATTTTATTCAGATTTTAAGCCAATTATGATTTTGCAAGCCAAAGAAGTGATTTTAAATGATTAAGCCAGAGAAATATATGTAAAGAAGAAAAAAAAAATAAAACAAAATGAAAAAATTGCTCTGCAATTTAATCAATTTAGTCACATATTAAACGTGACCGAAGAAAAAAAAAATACAAAGAAAAAAGGAAAAGAAAAACATAAAAGCTGTAAAGACATAAACGCTCATATGATATAAGCCATAATACCTATTAATAAGCTATATATACTTTATTTAAAAGAAAAAAATTACTGTACAAAAGGTAAAAGATTTTTATTTAATATTGAAGTTTTTTTTTTTCAAAGAGAAAATCTTAGACAAACGAAGCGTGAGCTACAGCTGTGTTGGTTTCTGATGGATGTGTCGTCATTTGTGATTGATAGATTGAATGAGTACCATATCCATTAAATGCGGCAGCGTTATGACCATCTACGTGAGCGGCAGCATGACCATGAATGTTCGTATAATCCGAAATATCATAATTAGTGACAGCTGTAATATTTCCGATGCCAGCACCAGGAGGATAAGGCATTGTTGGTTGAGTACCAGTGATTCCAGCACCTCCGCCAATCCCTTGTGCAGGAAGGTAAGGTTGTCCAAGGTGTGTATAACCGCGAGGAGATCTAATCGGTCGATGATACGTTGGAGATTGCATATTTGGCATACCACCATATTGACCTACTACACTCTCAAAGTATGATCTATTCATTTCAGGTACAGAAGTCATAGTTTCCCGGTACCTTCGACTATCGTAGGTCCATGAATCTGGACGATAAGGAGTTGGATCACTTGAAGATCTATTATTTCGACTACGTGAGCGATGTTGTTGTTCTGCTTCAGCTGCACGATAGTCAACAGTCCAGTATGAACCTTTACCTGGTTCATTGATTGGACGAGGAACGCGTACAAATGTCTTATTCAAAGATAAATTGTGTCGAATGGAATTCTAAACAAATAAATTTATAATATAAATTATTAATATGTCATTTAATAATAATAATAATAATAATAATAATAATAATAACTATGGTTCAAGATATTTACCTTCCAACCAGTTCCAGCGGTCTTATAGTATGGATAATTTTCCATAACCCAATTATAAATCTCGTTTAAGGTAAGTTGTTTATTTGGACTGTTGGTAATGGCATATGTAATCAAGGTAGCATAAGAATAAGGAGGTTTTCCTGTGACACCAGTTTCAAGATGAAGATCCTGAGGATTTTTGGCAGGTGATGTTATTGGAGTTGTAGTGGCAGATGATTTTCTATTACTGACTAAAACTTCTAGTGGTGCAGCAGAAGTTACACTTGATGATGTATTTGTAGATGAAGAATTATTTGTCTGTATAGATGGTTGCTCATTCTTTATAGAAGTTTGGGCATATTGATTTCCGGAGGTGACGTTATTATAAGAAACTGAAGTATTTGAATTCATCAATCCGTTATTTGTGGGAGGTATAATAGTATTATTATTTTGACCTGATGATACATGAGAACCGATAGGAGGTAAAAAATGTCTGGCAGGAGTTGGATAATGAGAGAGTGTTTGTTGTGGAGATGATGATTGTTGATGTTGTGGTTGCTGTTGATGGTGCATAGTTGAAGGATTAGATTGTTGGGATTGTTGTTGTTGTTGTTGATGAGGATGATGATGTTGTTGTTGATGTTGTTGATGTTGTTGCTGTTGTTGTGGTTGTGGTGGGGGATAAGAATAATTTCGTGTTGTGTTGAAACGTGAAGACCAGTCAGGCATTCCACCAACGAGGCTTGAAGCAGTGGTACTCTCTAGTTCAGTCATGATGATCTACTCAGTTTTTTTCCTTGTAGGTTTATATGGATTTATGATAATAACTGTTTAAAAAGAAACAATGTCAGTAATCGTGAACAAAACTTGTAAGACGAGTTCACAGAGAAAAAAAAAATAGATTTGTGTCATTTGTGTCAGCATTTATATATATCTTATCGAGAAAAAAAAAATGGATAGTTGGTGGGAAAAAAAAAAAGAGGCTAAAAAAAGGGGGGCTAGATCTAATGGCTACACCGCAGTTGAAAGTTTATCAAATTAAGATCTGAAACATTATTTTATATATTATATATTTATATTATACACAAGAAAAAAAAATTAAGAAAAGGTTAAAAAAGAATTCCCGGGATAATGAAAATAATTGCCCGGACATACAATCCGTTGTTAATACTTATAAAGGGAAGGGGGCTGGTTTATCTCGTGATCTATCTTTTATCAATTTTTTTTAATTGATTGATTGGTAAAGAATTGAAGGAGGGAAGGTTGAAAAAAAAACTCGAACTCAAGTAAATTGAATCAATGACCGAATTAAATTAACACAAGTCTATTTTGTTTTAAAAAGTTTCGAACTCGTCAATAAAAAAGAAAGCGAATTAATTAAAAACTGCGATACGTTACCAAATAATGTTCTCTCACAGATAATGAATAATTAACCAAATCGTTCCTTAGATAAACAAGTAAATAGAAGAAAAAAAAAATCGGGATATTTCTTTCTTCTTGCAAATTGTTTGTTGTCGAAAGAGAAATACTTTTTATTATATATTATATATATTTTTTTTCGTAAATACGCTATTGTTTATATATAATTTTCGTTTGTAAATATTTATATATATATATTATATATATATTTATTATATGGTACAAAATAGAGCTACGTATACACTAAAGCTGCAAGATTCTCTGTTATTTTAGGGAAAAAGAACAAGAACGAAATGAATATTTATTTTGTTGACAGAAACTCAGATTGAGTGGTGGTTTTTATAAAAAAATTAAGAAAATGAATTTTTTCATTGGTTTTGAAATAATATATTAAATTATGAAATATATATTATATTATATTATTATATGTTATTTTTTTATATGCATAAGGTTAACTTTAGAATAGAGTAATACAAATAAGTGTATATCTACATAAATAATTATATTATTTAAAATAAAATTTATGTGATAAATTTTAAAATATCGTTTTACATTACTTTTTTTTTTTTTAATTTATGTTTAATATGTTTACTGTTAAATATATATTATTCTAATATATAAATTTATTCTCTACTTGCCACTTTCACTCATTTTATCACTCACTTAAATATCTTGATATTCTCATTACGTTCTTGATATTCTTTAATATTCTTAATATTCTTTAACATATACTCAGTATTTTTAAATATTCTCAATATTCTCTCACTATTTTCAATACTTTCTTCCATTTTCATTATTTTTTAATTCTCTCATACAAAATAAAATAAAAGTAATTAATATAAACCAAAATAAATATTTTTACAATATATATATATATATATACCTACATTTTTTTTTTATATTATAACACTAAGGGTGATAATCAGATTTAAATGATTTAAGCCGAAAATGGTATAAAGTGATTCTATTAATAAAAGAAAAAAAAAGATTATTATTATATATACGCAGATTTTATATAGCATACATACACGACATATTTTTACTTTTTTATCAATTAACACGCTCTCAAATTAATTGAACACTCACTTCTGATTTATAGATTGGTTCATCTTTTTTTTCTTTCCTATTAACATTCGTCACAAAAAAAAAACCCTTGCGAGTCACCTAAAAAAAATATACCTTAAAAAAGGGCAAGACCCCACCCCAAAAATTTTTATTATCCCAATTTCACTATTGTATCAGTTAAATATTGCCCACGTTTATCTTTTATTTTCAAATATTTATCTTGAAGAAAAAAAATAAACATTTATTTTTATTATTTGTTATTTAAAAGTCAAAAATATATATTTATAAATATATTTTTATTGTTTGAATTTTTTTTTTTGGTAAATTAATTATAAATAAATACAAATTACTAAAAAATTTTTAATAATGCGAAAAAAATAAAATATTCAATATTGTTTATTATTATAATAACAGAGAAGTTAATTTACTATTTCATTTTCATATTTCATTTTTGCATAAATTTTATTATGTAAAGAAATTATTCATTCACAAATAATTTATTAATTATTTTTATGCATAATTATTATTTTTTTTTAATTTAATTCTATTAGAAAAATTTATTAACCTACTAATGAACAAATAGAAATATTCTTCTCTTCTCTCTATATGTTTTACGTGACCTTCTCTATGGCCTTCTTTACTATCTTTTTATAACCTTCATCTAGAATTCTCCAGAATATCATCATTCCATCAAATCACTTAACTTGTTGAAACAAACAATTTTATTATTAGTTTTAGTCCGAATTAATTATGATGATTTGATCTAAAAAATATTATTTTAAATTGTGATGATTAAAAAGAAAATCCATAATAGTTTCAAATCACGTGAACATAAACCCCTTAGGTTATGCTGGTTGTGCTGTTAGCATACATTCTTTTCTTTACCACATTGACCACATATACTAATAAAGAAATTTTAATTAATATTACATAACATAAGCCGCACTTGGATAGTCATTTCCGTAAATTTTTCGCTATTGGTATTTTTCTCTTGGGCTACCATACAATTTAAAAAATATTCTTGTACTCGCTGCCGATATTATTGGACATTGGATTACAATAAATTTTCATATTGAACTAAACCATTTCAACCATTGAAATTCTTAAGATTATATAAATTAATGTATGAAGACGCGAAATTTATGCATCATTAAAAATTGTTTGAGCATTTATTCCTTCGTCATCAACTATCTGATTACAAAATAATTTGCTATTTAAATTGGGTTCGACAATTTTTATTCCTTGATTCTTAAAAGAAATTTGAAAAAAAAATTTAAGCATGCAGCAAAAAAGATCCTATGTAATATAATTTATTAGATCAATCAAACAATACTTTCCTTTATTATTTGATTATTAATAAAAGTAAAACATTTATTAAAAATTTGTTTCATCATAATATCTATCATAGAATATTCTAATAACATAACACGTGATGATATATTGTTTTATTCCCGCCAAAAAAAAAGGCTCCTTGAATTTAAAATTTCCAGAAATTCATTCCAAACATGCAATAAAAACATTACTTACATAAATAGTCATTCAAAATTCAAAAGAACCAACTAACACATTTGAAATTCAGATTGCATAATCTTAAGAAGTTTTAACCATCATTTAGAAATTTACCATGTTACCTTTTCTGCATGCATTTATCTTTCCTGTTCCATGTTAGAATATCATCTTTACTCATATGATAACAATAATATTTTCTAAACGATTTACATTCTTTGATTATGATATTCTTCCAGAACAAGAATTTGATAAATTAATTGCGTGACATTGCTTGATTGATTGTTTTTTTTTGAACACTTTATACTAATTTTACTAATATGCTACCTGTCGATCAAAAAATATTAATATTGTTTTTACTATTATTACTTTCACGAAGTTTTCCGGGTAAATTTTAATGGTTCTTTATTTTTTATAATTTAGATAGATAAACAAAAATATAAAAAAGTCTGAAATCATTGTGAATTCTAAATACTTAATTACTTTCACATTTGATGCAGGGACCCCTTAGTACTACCATATCATTCATATCATTGTTAAGTTTATCAAAAAAAAAAAAAAAATTCAAAAAAATTTTTTTGGAAATTGAGATAAATTAGATAAATTACCAGAAAACCAAACAGAATTGATTTTTTGAATTTTAGGTTCGTTAAGTTTGAAAAGAAATTTATTTCATTTACTAATGATGCTATATTACTAAGTTTAAACTTCATTGTTATAACATACTTAAATTAGACAAATTTGAAAATAGATAAAACGTAATTTCATTTCATTAGAAAACCTGTTCAATAATATAAAGCATAATCTTAAAAACTTTAGATGAATAACTTTATTAGTAATAATTATATTAAATTTAAACAATAGATGTATCGACAGTTAGGTTTTTACTGAATTCTTCTGAGAGAAATACATTGGTTCTCAAAGTAAACAAAATGAATTAAAAAATCAAAGATTTTTAATCATAATTTCCTCTTTTGGTTAACAACAAGTCTTAATGTTGGTTCAAATCTAATTTTAATAAGGTGCATCGTTACTAGTGGCTTTGCGCATGATCCTTGATGATCCTTGATGATCTCGATGATCACACCGGATACTCAAATACGCCAAATACACAAAATGCTCATGTGATGTAAGAATTATTTCTCCGACCTCTTTCGGATAGGATATCCTCTTTTTTAAGGAGATTCATGATAAAGAAAAGATAAAATGTAGAAAAAAAAAAGATAACAAAAATTCAAATAGATGATTATGTCATGATCGTGTAATGATATTAACACATTTTCAATTACTCAAATTAATTTCAGAATTGAGAACTTTTTGTCTTTATCGAATAAGAATTTTCACTTTTGTCATTCTCTTAGCCAAAGTTCCTTGTAAATTAATAGGGATTATCCCCACAATTCTAGTCCCTTTTTTAAAATAAAGAATAGATATTTATGTTAACGCTCAATTAGGTAGCAAACCTTGCATGATTAGTAAAGAAGATGTTTCAACGATAAAAATAATAAAAAAAATGAAAGTAATAAAATAATTGTAAATTTTCATTAAAATAAATCTATAACTAGTAAAAATAATCGTGAAAACCGTGTGTTAAATAACTTTATTTGGCATCATTAAAAAATTTCTCAATTCGGAAACAAAAAATTTTAAGGTATATTAGAAACTTCTTTAATTGGTACTAAATAAAACTTTATTTATGATGACAATTAGCAAACATAATCAAAAAGCAAAATAAAAACAAAAGTAACAAATGAATAACAGATTCCATAAGCAACATGAATTTAAAAATATGTTTGTAAACTATACATTTGGGTATATTATCTTCTTTTAAATATGTACGAACGAAAAGAAGGGAGAATGTACAACAAAATTTTTACAAACGAAGATGCTAATATTAGTTCAAATATAATTTAAGGTTCAATATAATTTGTGGTACTTTTGGGTGAGAAAATAAAATCGATCTTCATGTTTTAAATGATAAATTAATTTACACAAGAATGGTAATAATACTTTATTATGTATGCTAATAAATAAAATTTTTTTTCAATAGCTGATTATTTCTTTTAATAGTATTTTAAATTCTGGTAATCTGCTTTTAATATTCTTTAACATTCTTCTAAAATTCTTTTATATTATATTTTTCGATAGAATTCTTCTAGAATTATTGTAACATTTAATACTTTCTAGATATATTCTTCTAATATATATATATTATTCTTCTGATAAAATAAATATTATTTTAATATTCTTTCTCAAAGTTCTTTGTATTACTGTTTTATATCTTTATTATTACTATTATTATTACTATGTAACAATTAGTACCTGAACAAAAACAAGTTGAAAATTAGAAGAGAACACCAAATGAGCAGCAGACCATAAAGCAACACTAAATGTATGTTATACGTTATATGCTATTACTTATTATATTTTTTTTTTTTATGCGAATCGCAGAATTCAAGTCTAAGCCACATAGAAGCATATCGCGTCTTCTGAAATGGGAACCATTACCTAATTAAGTTGATTATAAACTACAATTCAAAAATCTCTTTTATTTACTTCGGATTGTAATATTTACTCGGCATGGCAAAATAAAGATTTACAATGTAAACAATTCAAGAATTAAGGTGGGTCTATTGGTACCGAGATAATAAAGTCCTTTATATTAATTCTTAAATTCGGCGTGAACTTTTCTATTATCATTTTAAAGTTATTTCAACTTCAATTAGGAATTTAAAAGTTCCCGCGCCAATCTTTAAACGAACTTGGATATTGATACAAAACTAATGCATGAGCTCACATACTTGTGACCTGTAAATAATATAAATTAGTATCTGGTGTTAATTTTTTTTTATTATAATATAATACATTCAAAATTTTTTTATTATGCATCTCTGTTTACACACGGTAAACAAATAATAGTGTCACAATTAACGCGTGGTGTTTTTGTTTAGTTATCGATCTGAATGGGGGTATTTTTTTTTTTAAAAAAACAAAAGATTATATTTGTTTGTTCGTGAAAGAAATCCAATTTTGTTCTCATTGGCTTCAATAGTGATATCTATAGTCAATTTATTGAAAACTATTTAAATCATTTCTAAGTAAAAAAAGAGCTTAGTCTAAATGAATCATCGTTGTTTAATGCATACTTTTGGTAGATGTACCACTCGATCGATCAGCGGCCGTTATTATGTCACAGTACGGTATCAATATTAATCTTATCAGTTATCAGCAGAATATCACAAAAAATTATCTATAACTACTTATTTTTTATTACATTAAACTCATAAGAGAAAACATAAAGGAAACGTAAAGGACCGTTAATTTAAATTCTACCAAACGAAATTATCTTCTGAAGATCTTTAAATTCACATGGTTACAATAATTATTGTTGACACTGAATTGAAATTTTGAACTAATAATAATGGACGACTAACAAAGATGTCAGTGTAAATAAAGATTAACATAAATGCTTATCAAAATATTTATTTACGATACAGTCTTATTTGTTTATATAATTTACATGCCAAGATTATGATGTATACAAATATTCCCAAATATTCCTCTATTGGTTAATTGAGAAATTACGTAGCCTTATTTTCCTTGCTTCGTGTGACGGTGAAAGTCAGTAATTTGTACATCAGCAAGAAAATTCTTTACAAAATTAAATAGATTGTTATAAAATCTCGTGTTATTATAAATAATCGAGCACGCGAAAAATAATAAAATAATTAGAAAATATTCTCTAATTTTTAAATAATTCTTAGAATCGATTTATTGTAATTATTAAAATTCTTATGAAAACGCGTCAGATTTTCTTCATTAAGATAGTTATTATATTTGAAATGACAATATACCCGATTCACTTAATGTATATAACTTGCTTTAATCTTGCTTTAGATGGTAAATGTTTCTTGATTTGTTCTCGGATTTTGCAGCCTCTCTCCAATTAGATCACTTTATAATATAATGCGAATCATTGTTTCTTATTCTCAATAACCAGATTTTACTCATATGGATAAGTGGCTTTATTTTAATTATTCTGCAGAATTCATAACAATAAAGATAAAGAAAAATTTATTTAAAGTAAATGGAATTGAGATGCATTTCTTAAAGGATTAGTTAAATATTTTTTTTAGATTCAATTCATACTTACTAATAAGTTAATATTAACATTTTAAATTTTCTCACTCTTATACAACGTAGACCAATTATATTATATCTATAATATGCAACTTCGTACCATTATTCAATATGCCCTTTCTTGTCTAGATTTTCCTTTCTTTTTAGGAAGAATTTCTTGTTTATTACATAACTACATCACAAATATATATATATATATATATATATATAAAAGTTATCCTTTGCATTATTTTTTTTCCTATTGTTTAGTATAATACAAACTTTGTATTCAAAATATTATTTAAAATATTTATTATAAGAAATTAAATAATGCATCAATAGTGAGTAAGTTTAATAAATTCTCAATAAAAATTTTCGCTTTAAAATCAATATCAAACCATGAATGGGAAGTCAGTGCAAGAAAAAAGTCAAGGAACCATAAAAGAAAAAGAAAGGGTCAATATTGCGCGTGCCTATTAACATGTACAAGTATTGTATTTTATTTTCACCTTATTTACCAAATTTATATTATAAGAGATTGTTATATAAAACGTTTTTATTAATATATTTTTTTTGGGGGGGGGGTTTCATGTCGCGTAAATAAAAAAAAAAGCGATCAATAATGTGAAAAAATGATTGGTTAAGTGAACATAATTTAACGAATTTTTCATACCTTATATCACAAATTTATAAATTATAATTATTATATAAATGTAAAGTTATTTATTTTTATTTTCTACTTTACAAAAAAGAAATATCTTACTTTAAACTGTATAACGGCCTTTATTACTGCAGGTTTTATTATTTAAAATGCATTGCATGTTTTGTAATTATTTATATACAATAAAACAATAACTTTCAATCGAATTTCGGTAATTGGCGCGTTCATCTTATTCTTGGGTGATTTTTTATTATATAATTATTAACATTATTTTGAAGATGATGATTTGCCTTTTGTTATTTTTACTTAAAGTATTTATGTGTTTATGCCATTACGGTATACACTATAATACATTGTTATTTAATGATTTTTATGGACAACAATGTGATAATAAAAAAAAATATTTACCAAAGTCTAGTAAACACGTTCTCTTTTTTGTTTGTCGATTCTTAAACTTTATTAAAAGTTATCCCCAATTTTTAGAGTTTCGCCTACATGAATGTTATAGCATACATATATGATACGCCAATGTCTGAAAATAGAAAGCGAAATCGTTCAGTTCTTTTTAATAATACTATTAGTAGAATTTAATAGCTTGAAAATCAAAAAAGGCGTTTTATTTTACTTTGTTTTTTTTTAATAAAGTTATAACAAATATGTATGGTCACTCCCTTTGCTTTGTAATTTTACCAATTCAGTTTGTTGCCGAGACAAATTAGTCGATCAAATTTGTGGAATATACTAAATTATTAAAACTTATAAAACTTAAAATGCCAGTTACAAATATATTTTATTTTATTTTAACTTTATTTTAAATGATAAAGTTTATGATTATAATTATCCTTTTATAAAGTTTACGCCATCTATTTTCGCAATATACACAAAAGAATGAAAAGAGAATGAAAATCATTTTGTTATTTTTTATTTAACTTTAATAATCATCATCATTGAAAGTTACAAAAGAAGATTCTCCTGATAGACAAAGCAACAGGTTGTGTGTGGCAAAATTGTAAGGAAGACTTGCACAAAATTATAATGCGTGTCATGTATAATATATATGCGTCTAAATAGTGAATGTATGTGTTGGCGTATATCGATACGCGTAATTTATGTTTTGCTAGCGCCTTACGTCTTTGTTTATTTAAAAATAACATACACAAGAAACACTCACCCTACACTAATTTTTGTTCTTACCTCTTCTTAACTAAAATTTTGGAAAATCATCTAGTACTTTTTTCTTTTTTATATTTTTTGCTCGGAACTAAAGTCCGGCGTTGATCTTTGAAACATCACCAATAAATCTGTCATTGGTTACATTTTTGATCCGAGGTATTTTTTAGAACTTTTTTCCCATTTATGATCCCAGGTTCAAAGTAAAAAAAATAATAAATAAAATATTGAAACAGGTTTATTACTTTCTAAATTTTAATTTACTAAATATGTAAGTTGCAAAAACTGCTGTGTTGTTTTTTTCACAAAAAGCTTAATTGCAAACTTAATATAAAAAATAATCCAAGAAATTATAAGTAAATTTAATTAAAGTAATGCAACGCCAAAAAAAAAAAATTATAACTCCATAAAGAATTTAGGGTCAAATAAACAAGAAAGTGGTCAAGCGCCCAACAGCATTTGGACTTTATGGTGTGGTAAAAGTATAATATAGAAAGAATATATTGATGCTGAAAGTACTTGAAATGATAAAGTTTTCAAAAAAATTAATTATCACATAATTTTCCTCAAGAGTTTTAGTGGATGTTTTCGTTTTCGACATATTTGGTTCGTGCGGCAACATTTTTTGTTTAAACGCCGAAATCAAAAATCTTTGACCATTTTACAATAAAAGGTATAATGCATTCCGCCCTGCATGCATTTACAATGGACGTCAAATTTACATATTTTATAATAAGCATTGACGATGGATGAGAAAGATCGGCATGAAACGAGAAAACGAGTAAGAATTAAGGTAATTATTAATGATAGAGAAAAACCATAATATAATGTGAACATCGTAAAGAGTAATTATTAATGAATGAGTTGTTCAAGAAATTTGTTAGATCATTTATTGTGTATACCAATTTTTATGAAACATGACAAAACGATAACATTATTCGTTTCCTTATTTAATATTTAAGACCATTTCATTTCATTTCAAAATAACAATCGATCAAAGAAAGTTACAAAACCTACGCCAAATTACATAAATTACATTTTGTTGAACAAATCTACGTGCAAGGCGTATTCAAACTAAACTAGAATTGTATAAGAATTTTTGCTATAATATCATAATACTTAAATTACTTTCAAAAAAAAAAAAAAAAAAAATTATTAAAAAGTTGAATAAAAATGTCAAATTTCTAGGATATAAACAAATAAACAAATACCAATTTGTAACCATGTGAGTTACATGAACTAACTTTATTGGATGATCACGCGGTTCGATATTATTTGACCTCCCTGCGCAACATGGTACACATTGCGCAGTGTATAATTAATAATTAATATGCACTGACAATCATCAAAGTCGAGATAGGAATGCGTATATGTTTACCGGAATCCCCCGCAATCATTTAAAAATTTCTTTCTCGGAAAAGACACTGAAGTTAAACAAGATCTAATTATGGATTTTTTTTTTTTTTAACGCAGCACACCAGTAACACTTTGACGATAGCGCACATCAATTTCTTTCATTTTAATTTGACGATTAAATTTTTAAAATTAATGACCATTTTTTATTGTTGAATTTCATATATTAATAAAATTAGACAAACTTTAAAAAAACAAACTAACTTGAAAGCAAAGAAAAAAATTAGAGAGGTGAACTTTTATTATGCATCCATTTTCTGTTCAATTTACCAATGTATGGCTGATTATTTATAAAAACAAATAGGTAATTTTGAATGAATGATGTATAATGTATAATGTATAATGTTTATCTACTTTGCTAATCTAAATTTGATATCTTTTAATTTATATGTGACTAACCAACTATTCAAAGCAAATGGTGAATGGTGTGGTGATTATCAAGTGATGAATACTCTGATCAAATTGTAAAGCACAAGTTGTATAAGGATAAATCAACTAAAAATTAGCCAAATTTTGTTAAAACCTGCCTGTTTTACACTTTTCAATGGCAAAAACAAAAATTAGACACATATTTGATTTATATTAATCTTTTTTTTTTTATAAAATTCAATTTGATAATTATATTAAAAACACAAGGTAATCTTGCTTTTTTATAAGCTAACTTTAACAAGCATAGCATAATGTATCAACAACACAATAAATAATAATTTCTATTTAAATTATTTATTTATTTTATAAATAATATGAATTAAACTAAATTTTTTTTTTTTAAAAAAAAAAAAAAATTGAATAAGCATAAAACAAGCTCATCATAGTTTTTAGTAATATTATTATATTACGTCATCATAATGGTGTGGGTATGAAATATGAGAATATTTATTAAAAATGAAGATAAAATTGGTAATTTTTAACATGCTCTCAAAAGCTGAGAGAGAAAAAAATTTTATTAGACGGTCCATTTGCACGTTTATGTAATGTATGTCTGTTTTGAGTAGCATAATAATTAACATGATATACTGAAATTAGGAATTCATGCTCTTTATTATTCACACCATTCGCATATTTTCAATGTTTATTTTCTATGCAACTAACTTTAAGCTCAAATAATACTTTCCCAAACCAAGTAATTGTATTTTGTCCTATTGGCCGTTTACTTTCTCGCATTTTCGCATTTCGCATTTTACGCCGTTTTTTTTTTTTAAAAGAAAAATTTTCTTCATTGATATACCATACATCGTATTCGTTAAAATGTTTAAATCATCAAAAAGACTTCCCCCAAAACAGCATTTCATTCTTATTCGATCTGTTCTGATATAGGTAGAGAATTTAAATGTTTCACTAGTCTAAAAATAATAAAAAATTGTCTCGGGCTTTTCTTGAATAACTTTAAAAATAAAGATAATTAAAAAATTATTGGATATTGTTGTTTATTATTCTTTTTTTGAAAAAAAATTCTCACATAATATCTTTTCGTACAATGAAACAAATTCTTCCTCGTACAACAATTGTATTGTTAAAACTTGTGCATCTTTGTGTATATTTTTAACTCGTTTTTTAGCAGGAATTTAGTAAGCACATATATCACACGACATTTTTTTTTTCAAAAAAACCAGTTTTTTTGTGTTTAATCTAATTGGGTAATTGGCGTAGACATCATCACAAAATGAAGAGAATAAAAATTAAAGAAAATAAGAAAATTCAGGTTTATGTTTTATCTTCGTTCACTTCCGATTCTTCCATATTCATTCAGCATTCCTTTACGCCGTTTCTTTTTTGTAAGTGTATTATGCGCTCTTTCTGATTGTTTTTATTTGACATGTATGTGCTCGCTTCGAGATCCCCAAAGAATTTTGTAAATTGATCTTTATTTTCCCCCAACCTAAGGGGATATTAATGTGATTAAAATAAATTACATCATATTTTTTTTTTAAATAATTAATTTAAATTAAATAAATTTAAAATAAATTAAAAAAAAATTAGAATAAGTTTTTTTTTTTTTTGAAATAGATATTATTTCAATTTTGGGGTACATATTTTAAAGCATGAACCCTACTTGTACTTTATTATCCCATTCATATACTTCTCATACATCTCAGACATATACATCTCATATATCTCATATAGTACATGGTGATAGAAAAATACTTTTAAAGCGCCTTTGGGGTTTGAAAATTTTTATTGCAACGTTAAAAAATTTTCATTTCGCTCCAAATTATAATTTAAATTATTATTATACATATACATATATTATCAGTTATATAAATTATCAATTATATATATATATATATATATATCCATTCGAAAGTCGATTGTGATTTGTAATACATTTGATAAGAACCAAAAAATCAATAGGTTAAAGCTCTAAGACATTAAAAATTATTTGTGTGTTTGTGTATTTGTAGATAGATGTCAAAGTCCGAGAAAAAAATATGCAACACGTAAATTTAGGTGACAGTTAGAAAACGATTCTTGTTCGTATTTATTTTTATAACTAAATTCAGTAATGTGGATATTATCAAATTTACCATCTCGTCTTACCTCTAGATAACAGCTTGATTTGGATTTACAATCATACATGATTTATACTAAAACTGGAATACACTCGTTAATGAATAACGAATAAATTTAATTACGAATAAATTTACTACGAATACACGAATTCGAACACGAATTTGAATACACGAATCACATCATTATTATTATTAATTTCATACAACCAAATCTTCTAAATTGATTTTCCGTGAAAATATTATTAATGATGCACACTTTTTAGTTATAACGCCAACAAAAGTTACACGTCATCACCTCCTGACTTTACAATGATCAGGGTGTTACACTCATGACTTTATGAGTTCAATAATTGCATTAACCTTAAATTTTCTTAAATCATGAACTTAGATTAAAAAATTAATGGAAAACCAGAGAAATACCTGTCCTCATCTCCTCATACACGAGATTTATATTAAATAAATGAAATAAAATTAAGACTTTAACAAGAATTTTATAACCTTTTTACAAGATTTTTTCCAGTGTTTTAATAATTTTATTTTGAAGCAAACATATTATTTATATTATTTGCATTTGGAAAAGATCCACTTTGTATATTTAATTTAATAATAATAATTTTATAATAAATTATTAATAAATAATGATAATGATACAATGATAATAATTAGAATCTAATTAATCTAATTCCTTTTTGGGTAAATTTTTTAAATTAAGTGACATTGATAAAATTTTGTTAAACGCGTGTGATATTATCGCGAGAATTTTTTTTTTAATTTTTGAAACTCGAGTTTCAAAGTTGTATTATACTTGAACCATTTTTTTTTATGAGATAAAAAAAAATCATGAAACTATTTTCATTAAAGAGAAAAAGAAACCATTTTTAGAAAATCTCATTGTACAGATGAGATTATTAAAGATATTAGTATAGTAAATAATATTAAAAACAAAGTAACCAATATTAAATGTAATAATAATATTAAATCGTGAATAGAAATACTATAAACAAATAAAGAATTCCGCCTGTCTTTGATAAATATGAAAATTCTTCTTTTCTTCTATTCTACAAATATGGCGTTGATCTTCAAAGTCGCGTTCTTTAACTTGGTCATATTATTATCATATTATTAACATTATTTAAACCTATCATATTTAATATTATATTATTATTGTTAATATCATATTATTTTTATTGTTAATACTATATTATTATTATCGTTAATATTATATTATTATTATCGTTAATATTATATTATTATTATTGTAAATGCCAAAAATTATTTTTGGAAATTGACATTCTTTTTTTTTTAACGTATTCAATAGGATTTGGTAATCTATTTATTCCACTATGGGAGATAAAATTGCCAAAGTCCGAGTCGTATAATCTATCTGCTGATTTGATAAATGAATTGATAACTGATTTAATACCATAAAAATAAGAACATCGGACATAGTAACTTCAAATTTGTAATTATATAAACACTTTAAAAATTCATTAAAAAATTTTATAGTTGATATATATATTTTATGTATAGTAAATTTTATAGTAAAGAGAATAATATTGTTGTGATAATATCAAATGAAACGTTTTTCCGATTATACATTTTTAAATGAAAAACGCGATGACCTAATTTATCAATATCACGTATAATATAGTAGAATTTTATAGTAACATATTATAATAACCTAAAGGTCAAAATATAATTATATAATTTTTATTTTTATTTTTTATGTTTGTACTCGTTGACAAAATTTATCATTCTAATTTAATTTTTATTTATTGTAAAAATTAAATAATTTGCAAAAAAAAAATTTTCTATTTCTTATATTTTTTACTAATAATAGGGTTTAATATATAAGATTAAGATAGATAGATAGATAGAGATATGTATACATCTGATATATTTTAAGTTTTATATTTCCTAACCTAGAAAATAAATTTTGGAACCATTTTTTGCATTAATATTATTAATATTACCAGTTTATTGATTTTAATAGATTATCAATAAAATTAATAATAAGAGCGATAAGAGGCTACGTTGGCAAAGTTAAAGAGAGGCGGATCAAAACAAAAAAAAAAAAAAAAAAAGAATTCAAAAGGGATAATAAACATCAAATTCCTTTCCTTTCTTATTCTTTTTTTGCGAAAAAAGTCAATTTTATTAAGTTCTTTATTGAATCCACTGGTTTTATATCTGGTTTATTTTGTTGTTGGTAAGAATTCTTTAAATTTTTTTTTTTATTTTTTCTTTATCTAAAACCGAATTTAATTTCAATTATTAATTAATCTATTCAAAATTCGTTTATCTTTTGATTATGATTTATTGATAAAAAGAGAAGAAATGATGGCGAAAGTTCTGATTTGGAACTTACAATCAAAATAAAAGATAAATTATATCCATGCCACTGAAAAATTATACGCAAAAAGTTTCCCGAAGAAGTTGTTGTTATTATAAACCTTTTTCTTTGTTTAATAAATAATTTACAAATAAAATATTTCGCTACGGTTTAACAAATATTTGGCGCTTTCTTTCTAGTAAATATGACGTGTTAAAACTTTTCATGTTGCCAAATTAGGTAGAACCTGAAGGTTCTCGAATTATGGCTAGTCATCTTAATTTGGAAATTAAAATAATAACATCTGGCTGGGTACAATGCTCGAGGGTATTCTGCCAATAATTATTTCTCTTTTCTAAATATGACACCAAGCCGTGGCTTGTATTTTAGGAGAAAGAGATATTTAGTTGAATTAAAGAATTAACTATATTAGACACTAAGCCATTACACATTATATATATTATTGGATAGATTACATTATTATAGATCATTATAGATTATTTTGGATTATCCATGTAAGATTAATTAACGAATTGTGAAAAGGGGCAAAAAAAATGGCTTGGCCAATAAAGAATCGCCATATTATGATTGGGTCTTGTAGCTGGCTTAGTTATATCGAAGAATCACTTTAGAACTTTAGAAAGGCTTATCACGTCGTGATATGGCGCTAGCACTTTTTCACTTTTTTTTTTTTTTTTTTTTAATATGTTATTATTTATCTTCTCCGCTTTTGTTTACATTTATTGTTCAGTAGTTTAGGAACAATTGGAATAATTGGCTTGGTTCCGATTATTAATTTTCAATGTTTGTAAGATTAAATATGGCTTAGGTAGGAACTTTACCGCTGTGGCGAATTATATAAGTTCGTTACTTTACTTTTTTCTCTTGTTTTTCTCTGGGTGATAAAATGAAGTTAGTTAATTTAATTAAAGCAGTATATATTAAATTGTGATATAATTAACCAAAATCACAGCTTTTAATTTAGAATATATTGAATACATTGAATTTCTTTTATTTATTGTGATCGCGATCGAAAAAAATCACGCGTATTACTTTTAATTGTGACTGGTTTTTTTTTAAAAAAAAATGCATTAACTGTTAATAATAAATCTAAATGTGCAAAAAGAGAAATAAATTCTACAGATCATTTATTTACTTAACACAAAATTTCTAGATATTTTGTTAATTAGTTTTTTTTTGGTTATTCTAGTTGAACCTCCCTTTTACAATAACATAACTAAATAAATTAGTATAAAATTTTTTTTGTAAGAAAGTGATTATATAGTATTGTATCACAAAAAATTGTCCTTTAATTATTAGAATAAATCGTGATAACCATATATTTTGGTCAACAAATTGAATATTAAATAAATAACAAACTTGCCAATAATAATTTTATTTAATACAAGATCAAAAACTAATTATTAAGACTCTTTAACATAAGGAGCATCCATTTTCAAAGGAATTCGAAATTCCGATCTGGGCCAAGTTTAATGTCAGTCAAGATCACATGTATAGCAATTTTAAACAGTTGAATACATTTTATTGTCGAAATTAAAAAAATTGATTTTAATAAGTTCATATCAATAATTGTATGTTTAAAGAGATCTGAAAAGAAATATTGATATATTATTCACCATTTCAATAAGAATTTAAATCATTTTAACGAGAAATGCATCATCGTAAAATAACATTAGATATATTATATCAGCCAAATTTAGAAATAAATTTTAGATAAATTGTTTTTTAAAAAATTAATTGTTCAAAGAATATTTTATTTTGATTTCTTTACTTTCCTTTTTTTTTTTGTACTAATTCCTTAAATTCGCTAAAATGCATATTATTAATAGAGATAATAAAAAAAAAATGAAGATATACTAGCGAAAAAAATTGTCCTCAGTAAAAAGAA
The DNA here is from genome assembly GCA_910592015.1 of Diversispora eburnea. Classification (NCBI taxonomy): domain Eukaryota; kingdom Fungi; phylum Glomeromycota; class Glomeromycetes; order Diversisporales; family Diversisporaceae; genus Diversispora; species Diversispora eburnea. Next base: position 30,925 of record CAJVPK010000030.1, on the reverse strand, counting down.
AACCAGAGGAGAATATGCCTTGTTCTTGGCGACCGAACGTGCAGATTTCAAAAGTTTGAGAATTTATTTTAATAAATCGAAGATTAGTATTGAATATTAATGACAATATCAGTGACAGAAATCAAAAAAGTGTTAAGGAAAATATATAGATTTCACGAGAATACATACGTTGAACATTTTTGTGATAAAAAATAACTATTATGATATATATATATATATATTAAATATATTTTTAACTTTTACATCCCAGTAACATTATCTAAATTATATCTTTCTTCGAAAATCTAATTAGTAAAGCCATTTCGTGGCTGGCTTGGTATGTATGAATATTTTTATTTTATTTTATTTATTAATTATTTATTTATTATTTATTTATTAATTATTTATTTTTTATTTATTTTTATTTATTTTTTTTTTGTTTGATAGGATTAAAGATTTGATTGATATTTTTATCGATATGATCGAAAATTTTCAATAAAATTCATAATTTTGTTTAGAGTTTTTTTTGCCAAATCAGAAATTTTTTGATCGCAAAGGTTCTGATGTTTTTGGCGACAAAATTTTGTGACACAATAGAAAAATTTAATACTATTGGCTAATATTATTGAATTGACGCGCTTACTTAGATAAAGGCAACTAACATTTCCTTCTCCCCTTTTTCTCTTTTGCTATCTTCTGCCTTTGGTTTTTTTTCCTTTGTTTTCTTCTTTTATATCTTTCCTTGTTCTAATTTCCTTCCAATAAGCTAATATAAAATAGTTAATTAACCTTTAAAGCTTTTATTTTATAGAAGAGAATAAGTAGTTATTTGATATTTATATATATACAGGATATTCAAAGATATTTCTGTATTTTTATGGAATTATGATGACAACTACGAAAATATATAAGGAAACAAATATTGGTTTGTAAAAAATGACATAAAATAATATAGATTTGAATTATTATTCCTTCTTTTTTTTTATAAATATTTATTATACATTGTTTTTTTTTTATAAATATTTAATTATACATTGTTTTCCTTTCATAAATTTTTACATTAAAGTAAAATTAAATATAAAATTTATAGAATCTCACAAACAAAGAGAGATGAGAAGTCACAAAAGTCACAATGTTCAAACAATGAAATTATTTTTAATGTTTTATTTTCATTTTTTTTAGAATTCTTATTAATTCTTAATTGATAATTACAGAATTAAGAGATATCTGAAATATTAGAAATACCGGATTTTTTTTTTTCTCTCAATATAATTCGTCTTGTTCTTGATCCTGTTTATTATATCATTCTCGATCATTTGTCTGATATCCGATAATTAAATAATATTTTATTTCACGATTGTAAAGTTTTATTTTAAAAACTTGATAAAATTATTAGAATCGTAACAGTACAATTCATAAAGTATAATTTATGTTTAAATTAAATGTAAAAGTTGTCTTTCCGTATTTCTATTTAAAGTAATTTTTAAAATATGGTTATTGCTAATTAATATATGGCTTTGACATCACAATCAATAATTTCTTAATTTTGTTAATTAACTATCTTGTTTTCTCAACTTATAATCTTGTTTCTCTGTTTGCACAATTAATATTACATGATATAAGTTATATTAGGTTTAGTCCTTTTAATCAAAACACGTATTTGTTTTCCCTCATCGATAAAAATAACTCATGAACAAGTGATAATCTCGAATTTATTCCTTAAAGTAGCACAATTTTCAATTTAGGTTTAGCTTAGTTCAAAATGCAAGAATTTTATCTAAATTGTTTAGTAAATGCTAGTGGCTAATTTTTTCATTATCAATCTTATTTCAATTAGGAATTGTTGATTTTTTTACAATAAAAATTATTAGATCATTAAAATCATTAAACGGTCCATTTTTATTATTTTTTTAAAAAATCATCAGTGCCCTACCCCGAATGTAAGGATGTACCCTACCCTAAAGCATGAGTATTCTACTTTTTATCACATGTAAAAACTTCACATTATCCCAAAAAGTGTTAATATATTTTTTTGTCGTAATAGAAATAGAAATCATAATATGATAAATGAAGCAATAATTAAAATATAATTTTTTTTTTCATGGCAAAGCGAAGTAAAAAAAAAAAAAAAGTTTCAGGGATTGAATTGAGGAATAAAAACAAGTTTAGATTGAATTGAGGGATAAAAAAACAAGTTTGAACAAGCGTGTATCATATTAAGGCTGCAGAATAACTTGACCTAATAGAAACTTTAAACTCTCCAAATCACCAGACCTGATTTGAATGCCTATTAATCTGCGTACAATTTTATCTTGATTATTTAAAAAGAAATAATTAATATTTCGAATATAGAACAGAGAGTTAAATCATTACAAGTTTTTTTTCATTCATAAAGATCACTTTAGAAAACAATAAATAAAATTTAACAAAACTTCAACATACCACAAAACAATGCTCTATTTGGAACAGATATAACGAGAAAAAGGATTTGGGTTAGATCAGAAAATCTTGACATTTTTAGTATTAATAGAAAAATGGAAAACGAAAAGATCAGATAACCACATGTTTTATAAATAAGACCAATTTTGAACAAGTTTTCCTGCGGATATTCAACTTCGAACTTTAATTATAATATAATAATACAATTATTGTAACTATTTTTAAGCATATAATCAAAAAAAGACAAGCATTACATAATTGATGAAATTTCTTTGAAATTTCTTAAATTATCAATAAAGAAAATTCCGAATCTAAATTTTTACAAAGACTTTGGTAATAACGATTACTTTGAAATGACATACTATTTTAAAGGTAAAATGATTAAAAATTAAAAAACAAGAGTACTTAAATAAGGTTTAATTAGGTTTAAATTTGGTATATGCAAAATAATTCATTTATTTATTTTTTTAAAAAAAAAAAAATAAAAAAAAATAAAATTTAATTGACAAGAAAAATTAGAAAGATTCGAAAAACGCTTTGCAGAAGAATTAATTAAGAAATCGATAAAAGATTTCAAACAAAAAAAAGAAAACAAGACACGTTAGATTCATAATGTGAAAGAAAAAAAACTTAATTCTCGGGAGTATTAAATTAGAATCTAAATGACATTAACTTAATTAACATAGTTTGTTGTTTATGCTTACTGTATATATTTTTTACGCGTTTGTTTCTTCGCTTTCAAAGGAATTAAAATGAAATATATTGTTAACTTAATTACAATAATCATCATTTAAAGATCTAATACTGTGGCTTATTAATCGTTTTCCGTAAGAACGATCTTCAGACATCCGACATACAGATATGGAGATATTGCGTATGTGGAATTTTGTGGTGGAAAATTGTCTTTCGGAAAATATCATCCGTAACTTTTTTCTAAAAAACAAAAGGATTATTAATATCGACTTTCTATTTTTAGGATACGCAAAAAGTATAAAAAGTGTCAAAATATCTTCAGGATATCTTCAGGATATCTTCAGGTCTATTCCACATCTTCGACCTTTCGAGATATGAATAAACATTCTTTAAATTAGTTAACGAACAAATTAGAGATCATTTACGTCCTTTACGATCCTAATGCCAAAACAAAAAAAAAATAAAAGTACGAAAAGTCCGAAGACCAAAAAACCTGCGAAAAAGACCAAAAACGGAAATGCGTTCTTCGTTTACAGAACGTTATTAAGTTCAGGAAGTAATAGAATGGAAGATCATTCCGTGATCGCAAGTAGAGAATGGAGTAATTTGAACGAAGAACAAAAAAAAATTTACTTTGAAATCTACGAATTGGTCGTCAATAAATATTCAGTAGATACGAATGCGGATGGTCATCCGTTTATCACTTTACAATATAATCCAAATATCAATAAAGAAGAAAGTATCGAATTCAACTACTCTAATTTAAAAAGAATTTACGATATGTTGTCCGAAAAGAAATCTTCAACAGGTTTCCAATCGAATGACAACACAATGGAAGAAATTCCAACAATACAAAATGACAATCTTACAATTAATTATCCTTATTATTACGATCAAACGCAAATCATTTCGTATATCAATTTTATCGATCCATATAATTCGTATGATGATTATTTCTTTTTTTCATGAATTTTTCAGTTCGTCGTGGCAAATTTTGTTACATTTAACGTCTTTCATTACGTAGCGCTGCGATTTATTTTTCGAAATCGTTTATTATATTTTTTATTATTATTATATTTTTTTATCCTTTTTTTCTTGGTGGAATGAAATTGAAATACTTCTCTATTATTATACAAAAATCGACATTTTTTTTTTCGGAAATATAAAACTAGAAATATTGTAAAGAAATTAATACATAAGGAAAAATGTTACATATTATCTTAATAATTATGAATATAAATTGTATACAATATTATGAAATTTTAAATTTTTATGAATTTTCTTTTAATTCAATGATTCATTGTAAACTAAAATAAATTCCCATTAATAATTATGAAACTATCTAATTGATGCCTAATCCATTGTTTTATGTATAACTGTCGTCATTTGTATAATACTTCTAGAACAATAGAACAATACAATATTTGTGAAATTGTATTTATAGACTTTTTTAATTGGTTCTTCCTTGCATTTATTTTATATACAAACCAAACATTTGCGATAAACCGTTAGTATTTGGTTTATAGAAAAACCTTTTTACGGGTTGAGCGTGGTAGGCCACAACGCCAGGTTTCCCTGACTCAGGTGTTTGAGCAAGATGTTTCTTGCTCCGTTTTGATCCCTATCAATCTTAAAACCACATGAATTGCGTTTGTAAATTTTGTCAACATGTCTTTGATGTGTAATCTTTTTGCGTATTATTAATATTCTTCCCGAATATTCACACATCTCGTGTTCTAAAAACATTTTAAACCTGTAATGAGCCCAGGTTATCATCTTTCTCACGGTTTTGCTGTTGATTTTTCGTTACATCCTGTTCGTCATTTCTTGGATTTCGAATTTCGGAATTTGTAATTTTCACAAAGATATTTTGCAAATTTCTTGTGACAATCATCAATTAAATTTCTTTTTTCATTTTTCTTTTGATTATGTATCTTTTTCTTTTGTTTATTTTTTTTTTTAATAAAGATTTTTCGGTTTGATATTTGTCATATCCTTTAATAACCTAAATACCTTTTGGATGTCATTTTTTCCGCATTCAATTATATTTCCTTTTGGATCATACCGGTCATAAAGGTGCGAAAACCTGGATCTAATGATATTATATCATTATTTTCTTTTGTAATTTTTTTACACGATATTGGTATGCAGATATGAAATTCATTTAATTTGTCTCTGGCTATCTTAAATGAATGTTTAATAATTGGTAATTTTTCTGATGTTTTGATACTTCTTAAAAATGAAAAATGTTTGCTTCTTTGTTTGTAAAAATCTCTTGATTGTATCTTTCCCATTTTCTCTTGTTCTTGATTTGATTTCAAATCTTTTTTCTTACTTTAAATTTGTATTATATGCTGAGTAGTTCATTTAATGCCTCGTCTCTTATACCATCTGGTGTTTCATTGGTTTTGTGTTTCAAACACTACAACTGATAAAAGATCCTCTGTTGTGGTGTCTGGATCTGATATTTTGAAATTAATGTCGAGAACCGGCATTGGGTTTGTTGAGTTCATAGGATTGTCAGAATCTGGTGACCACAACCTCATCGATATCTCCCTGGTATGTGTGTTCCAGAATGGATATCGATCAGAATCTCTTTCTACTAGGAATGGTAATGTACGAGACCCTACCATCTTCTGAGGGTTGTGCATGAGACATATGTTTTTGTATAATAATTTTTGTATAAGTAGAAATCGGAATTTAACTGTGTTTAATCAGTTAATTGCGATTAAAGTAGTCTATTTAAATTTAACCGGTTAAAGTTTATAGTGTTAACCGGTTAATTGGTTAAATTTAATATTTAAATGAAGAGAGAGGGGAGGAAAGAGAGAGGGGAGGAAAGAGAAAGAGAGGGGAAAGAGAAAGAGAGAGGAAAGAGAAATAGAAAGAGAGAGGAAATAGAAAGAGAGAAGAAATAGAAAGAGAGAAGAAAGCGAATAAATTTTTTAAAATATATAAATCAAGTAATTAACCGGATATTTCAATGTCTAGAGTAAAGAATTTAAAATTTAAAAAATAATTTGAAAAAATAAATTTAAAAATGTATTTATGACATACTGGAGTGTTAACATAAAACGATACGTTGTTGAATTCTCTCCATTATAAAAAATTGCAATTTTTTACTATTTGATAAAATCACGGATACATCTGAGTGATCTAACTGACTTTGTTTATAAATTATCATTATTATTATCAAGTTTATTATTTAACAATTATGGAATCATAATTTTCTATTCGTTGTCCAATTTTGTCCTCTAATAAATTTTAATAAAGGTCTCGACTATTTTATCGTTATTATTATCAAGTTTATTATTTAGCAATTATGGAATCATGAGTAAGGTAAAAAATGGGTTTTCTTTTTATGTTAAATTTTTTAATAATAATTTTTTTAAAGAGAATTCTTCTCATTCTAGTTTTTTTTTATAATTGTGAGAACATATATAATAAATATACTGTAAATTAAACAAAGAATATTTTTTACTTTTTATGAAATGTACTTGTACCTTGCCAAAAATGTTCTTATTCACAATAAATTTTCTTCTTTAATTCGGTCTAGCCGAACCCCTTCCCGACTCATCAAAGTCCTGATATTGACGATGATGATGACATTGGATTGTGTTGAATACGAGTAATAAACACACTTGGATATGATGTAATCTTCAACCTTCTGGCTGTAAAATGTAAAATAAATATGTCAAAAACGTGTGTTTATAATGTATGTTAAAAAATGTATGTTAGAATGTATGTTTTAAAATTAACGCGAAATAAAAATCAATTGCCAAACATTATTATATAATAAATACCTTGTTGAACTATGGGCTGTCTACGAACATATTGCAACACGTCTATATCTTCCATATCAAATTCCTCCATCTCTCCAGAGATTTGATCTGAATCATAATAAACATTTTCTTGATGAAGTTGTATCTCTTGTTGATGTATACTCTGTAATTGTTGTATATCTTGAAATTGTTGCTGTTGCTGTTGTATGTCTTGATGTAATTCATGTTGTAATTCATGTAATTCATGTTGTTGTAATTCATGTAATTCTTGCTGCTTTGTGTTCTGTAATTGATGCTGTTGTATGTCTTGTAATTGATGCTGTTGTATTTCTTGTAATCGTTGTACATCTTGAAGTTGTTGCTTTGATTGTATATCTTGTAATTGTTGTTGTTGTTGTTGTTGGATATTTTGCTGCTGCTGTTGTTGTTGAAACTGTAAATCTTGTAATTGTTGTTGATGTAGTTGTTGTAATTCTTTTAATTGATTATTATATGCATTTATATAATTCTGGTCACTATATTCGCTATAATTATTAAATTTAATCTGTTTAGTTGTTCGTGTGCTTTTTCCATTTGACGAATTTATCGAGTTTTTACGAGATGATTTAACATTATTTAAAGTGTTAACAGTATCATTCGAATATCGATTTTTATGTTTTTCAGGAATTATTATTCCTCTGGTTTCTGGATATTCTCGGGTTTTTCCTTTTCGTAATTGATCAATTAATCTTGGTGTGGATCGTCGTTGAAGTTCTGCTACTAATGCTAGAGAATAACGTGAATAGTTTATTGATTTTCTTTCTGATTCTGGTGTTGAAAGAATTTCTGAATAACGCGTAGAGGCAACTTCTGATATTTCTGCTTGTGAATGTGAACTAGTATCATTATCTACATTATCTACATTATCTAAATCTTGAGTCACAAACAAAATAATAACAATTATTAAATTAAAATTATTAAATTAAATTATTAAGCAATTAACAATTTGTTTATTAACTAATCTTTTACCTTTATGCTCGAGTTCATTAAAAAATATTTTATCTGCTCGATAATGTTTACGCAATAATGCAGTATATATAGGACCGGAAATTGCCATTGAAGGGGTTCGAAGTTGTTCAAGATCAACTTGAGGCAAAGGTGGATGTTCTAAAAAAATAAAATAATGTAAAAATACGTCCATTTTTTTTTTAAAAAAAAAAACCTAAAGAATTGAGTATTATATCTATACCATCTTGTCTTCTGACGCTTTCATAAGGATATCCGTCTAAAATAATAAAAAATTAACGCAATTTAAATATTTGATTTTGCCTCCTGTAAACAGTCAACATGAATAATAAATCAATAATATAATAGAATGAAAAATAAAATAAAATGAATTTAGTACTGCACATACTTCTTTTAGCACTTGCAAATGCAGAATCATGACGAACACGACTAAAGAAATTCGTTGGTTCTGGAAGGTCCATAAAATTAAGTGGTCTACTAGTATAATGTGCGTCAGGATGGATTTTCAAGACTGCTGGATCAACGGCCAATCTATTAAGTCCATTTCCTGATGGTTTTTTTGGGTCTGCTTCATTAAAAGTAGGGATAATATCTGAAGAACGTTTTTGTTCTAAATTAAAATACCATCTAAATAACATTCCTGTAATTTCATTTATGTTAGGACGATTTGCCGGATCAGAATCCCAACACCTTTCAATTAAAGTTGAAAAAGATTTTGGAGTTCCTTCTAATAATGGAGGTCTAATTCCATTACAAATTGAAATTGCCATATTATAATTATGAGCAAGATTACTAAAAGGTGGAATTCCTGATGCCACTTCCCACATAACAATAGCTAAACTATAAATATCAGATGATGTCGTATATTCATCCCCTCGTAAAATTTCAGGTGCAACATATGGTAAAACTCCATGTAAAACGTTATCAAGGGAATTAGGTGTTCGACATAATCCAAGATCACTAATTTTAGTTTGTCCATTATTTTGTAATATATTACCACTATGAAAGTCTTTATGAATAAATCCAGATTGATGAAGATCTTGAAGTGACATAGAAATATTGAGTAATATACGTAGCCTTCTTTCCCAATTTAAAACTCGATGATTTTGAACGAGAAAACTCCTTAAATTTCCTTGATTTGCATATTCAGTTACTATCATGTAATCTTGAGTGTGTGGATCTTGAGTGAATCCATAAATTTTTATGGTGGTTCGATCTTCGAAGTTACTATTTTGAAGATATGCACGTATCTTTTATTAATTAATTATGAAAAGAAAGTTATAATATTAATTAAACATAATTGCAAAATAAAATGATCATAATAATTAAAAAAAAAATAAAATGAAATGAAATAATTAAGAAAAATAAAAATAATAAAAAGTTTACTTCATGGAAAAATTCTCCATTAATATTAACCGAATTATCAATGCTCTTTACGGTGACAGTTATTGAATTATTTCTACTCCATGTTTTATTCTTTCTATTCCAATGGGTTATATAACCGTCATTCCAAGTTGCCGAGAAAACAGTTCCATAACCACCTTTTGCTATGTAGTCTACATTATCTATTGACTCATAAGGTATCCATTCAAGAACTTCTTGATAACTTTTAGCATTTGATTGTGATTCTTGAATAAAATTATCAACTGAATCATTACCACTCGACCATTTATAAAAATCATTTTTAAATCTAGCAGCATTACATAATTGACACCATCCAACCTTTTTATATATATCAGTATTTGGTTTACGACAATCCCGGCACTTTCCGACCGGTGAGGATTTTTTGGCAATCGATGAAATATTAGGATGAAGAGACACATCTAGTGCTGATAAAACATCATCCTTCTCTTCTAAAATCTTTGGTTTACAACATTTAATACCCATTTTTGGAATGTATGCATCAATAAATAGTTTCAAATTTTACTAAATTTAATCTACCTTTTTTTTTGTAAAAAGAAAAATGTCTTAAAAATTCTCAAAATTAAAATTCTATTAAATTGAAAAAAAAAGAAAAATACCAGTTTTATGAAAATTTACAAAAATGATGAGTATTTTATATGAAAAATTTCCATATGAAAATTTTATTTTAAAAATTTTTTTTGGCGTTCTGCAGGCAGATACACAAAATTAGATTGCATATTATTTTTTATCAGGTCTAAAGTTTTTTTTTTTCTTACAAGGAAAGCTATAATTATTCCGAAGGAGAGCTAAAACCAAATGGAAAAGATCGGTCGCATAGTGTGACGAATTTATCTAAATGATTTTTCACTGCAGTAAAGGTATAAACAGATTAAATGCAATACCAAACATTAATCTGAAACGAACTGAAAATAGGAAATGCCTTTAACCTCTCTTATAAATTAACTGATTTATAAATGCGGGATGAGATAATAATATAATTTTTACCTAAAAAAGTAAATTCCATTGATTTGTTTATGTTTGATAGTAACTATTTTTAAAAACTAACTCTTTAATGTTTTTTTTTTTTTTATGTTTTTATCCAAACATTTTATAAATAAAAAAACATATTATTACTTTAAATAAGAAAATAATACCGGGTTTTAATATTTAATTGATATTCTTTTATGCGAAGGGAATTCTTATCCTAAGAACGACGCATGATTATGCATGTAATTACGTTATGATATTATTTATAATTTCATTGGGTTTTTAAAAAAAAATCAAATAAAGTAAGAACAATTGGTATCGCAAATTAATGAAAACAAAAAAAAAAAAAAAAAGAAAAAACAGGGTAAAAGAAGAAAAGAAAGTTAGCGTTTAATTTCAATTAAACCTCTTAATTTTTATTATTAATATTAATATTATGAATAGTATGAATAGAATATTATTAATACATTATGAATATTAAATATATTACGAATATCATTGAGGCCTATGAACTTTTGGTTACTTTAATGGAGGTTTGGTTAGTACTAAATTATATTAAATGAAATCTCTGATAATAAACTTTTTGACATGTTATATATTTATTTCAATGCAAACTGAAAATCATACATTTTTTTTTTTTTTACACATTGTATATTATACACGTAAGATAAAAATTTATTTATTTTAGACGCGCATGAATATGTGAAAGAGAATGCAAAAGAATGAAATTAATCATTTTCGGACGCGCATGAATATGTGAAAGAAAATGAAAAAAGAATGAACCTAAAACTTAATCTTTCACGTAAAATTCAAAACACTATAATATTTGGTCAAATTTCAAAGTAATTAGGAAAATCTTTATCCTTTCGAAAAAAAAAACATTTAAAACTGATTTGATATCTACTTTAATTAGGCATATTCAAAAAAAAAAAAAAAGTATTAATAGAAATTTTTATTTGTTTAATCAACCTAATTTTAAATATTGAAAATCTATTTTTATAATTTCAAAACGACTGCCTTATTTTGGATAACTTTCTGGTAAATTGGAAATATCAGTTTTGAAAGGACATTTTTTTATGTATCAAATGTAATGTCTCGCTACCAAAAAATAATTTACATTTAATATTTCCTTTCTCGTCTAATATTAGAAAATATTTAAATAACCATATAACCATATTGGGTTAGAATAAATAAGTGCAAAATAATGATTCATTATTCGAGGCAGTAAAAATTATTTTCCAAAATTATAATAATCCAAGATAAAACATATTTCGTTTTTCGTGTTTTCTCGTGATTTAACGGAATGGTATTACGATTACGAAATAATTACAAATCAAACATTAAAATTCCGAAAATGATATTGTGAAATCACACCATACACTATGTCTTTTTTTTTTATTGCAAGAATAATTGAATAATATATGATACATAATCTTTACGTTGTGTTTGTTGCACATTACAAGAGTTAATTATATTTATTATTTTTTATTTTATAAGAATTCTTAAAGAAAATTCTCTGTTATAATTTTCTTTATTTTTTCTTTTTTTTTTTTTTTAAGAAATAGACACCCAAATTTTTTATTTAAGTTATTATTATTATATTTAACTAATAATAATATAATAAAAATGGATATGGCATCTCAGATTCGTTCTCTATTCGATAATCCAAAGTCTGCTGATATCATGTTACGCGTAGATGGAAAAATTTATCATGGACATACTTGTATCATGATTGCCACCTCCGGTTTCTTTAAATCATTCTTTCATGTTCAATATAGACTTGATAATAAATATTCACTTTTTTCAAAAATCAAAAACAAAAAATCATTATCATCATCCTCCTCTTCTTTACATTTAACTCCTCAAGAAGGAGGAGAAGAAGAAGAAGGAGAAGAAGAAGAAGGAGAAGAGGAAGAAAAAGAAAAAGAACAAGTATCTAAAACTCCCAATATAACATTTTCAATGACAACCACCTCAAATAATGAATTTCATTTTCACGATTATTCATGTTCCACCACGAATGTGATTCAATTTTGGTATGAATTGAAAAATGTCAAAAATTGGGAAACAGACGAATCAAAAGTAGAACTTTATTATTCCTCCCAACATTTTGGAAATTTTATTGCTTACTTGTAAGTAAATATATATATCTCTATCTCTCTCTTTTTTTTTCAATTAAATTATTAATGATATTTGATGAATGTTTAATTAATATATATATATATATATATTTCATGTGTAGATATGGACATCCCTTAAGGTACAAAAAGATGAATAATTTATTCGTGTTAGCGTATTTGGCTCATAAGTTCAGAGTACCTGAATTATCAGATCATTGTGAAAATTTGTTGACTCAAATGGTATTTAACGGATTTTTTTTTTTTTTTTTTTCTGAGGGGATTATATTTATCTAATTATATTTATATTAAAATAATAAAATATTCTTTAATATTTATTTTAATACAATGACGTATATATATATATATATATAAAATACACACATAAAGTGGGATAGAAGGATGTGGAGAATAACTTTAAAGGTTAGCAAATGGTTAAGATTAAATAATTTAAGACAAGAAATTTTGAAGTTCTTATGGTCAAAAGGTGTAGATAAATTATTTAATTCACGTATATCAAAATTCATTGAAGAAGGGGATATCAAAGAAATTATTAAATTAGCTGAAAATGAAAAAGAAAGAATTTTAACTTCGGTTAAAGAAGAACAACAACAGCAGCAGGAAAGTAGTTGTAGTGAGGATGATGATGATGATGATGATGATAATGAAGAAGATGATGATGATGAAGCACCGGATGATGAAAATATGCAAGATTATTATCAACAACGAAATGAGCGAAAGAAAACTATTATGAAAACTACTATGAAGAATCGAGAATTAAATAATCGAGAGGAAAATCAAAAGGGAAATCAGGAGGGAGTAGTAGTAAATAAAAGAAGAATGGATAAAGATAATATTGTTTCAGATTATGACGAAAACGAAAAATTGTACAAAATTTTTTCCCGAAGAAATAATATCAAAAAGGCAATACAAAAACAAAAACAAAAACGAAGCTTAATGGATCCTTCTCACAATAATGTATCATTATCTGGTCAAAAAGGAACTAACGATAATAATTATTATTCATTACTCGATGATGAATTCGTTGAAGAGGAAGAAAAAAATCATGAAAGAATATCAAGAAACCTCATGAAGGGAAAAAAAGTGAGGAGAATCAAGGAGTCTTTAGTGTCTGAAGATAATAATAATAATAATAATAATAATAATAATAATAATAATAATAATAATAATAATAATAAAATTTTATATAAAAGATCTAAGAGTAAACAAAATTGTGCTTCTATATCACCAATTGATTATGAAGAAGATTATAATTTGACTTCAAACCAAGAACATGCACTAAAAGTTAAATCAAAATATAATAATAATAGTCATTATAGTAATTATAATAATATTAACGTTGTTGAATCTGACGTCGAAGAAGATAATAATAACAATAATCAATCGAGCAAGAAACGGAGTTTTGAAATTACAAATAGGAAAGGCAATAATGACGAGAATTATATTACTTCCAAGAAAGCGAATTGTCAAAAAGAAAAACGAAAGGTTAGGAAAATATATAATAATAATAATAATAATAATACAGAATTAGTCCAAGGAAAATGCAATTTTTCAAAATCCGAATATTATTATGATGACGCCCAACAATCTGATATCGAAGATGAATATTACAATAATTTATCGTCACCTAAAACGCCAAAGACATTAAAGACCTCAAAGAATGAATTATACAAAAAAAGAAATAATTTATCATACGAAATAACTGATAAAATCGATGAGATAAAAAATAAAAAACAAAATAATAATAATGATAATGAAGAAAAATTAAATTTATTAAATCATAATAATAATAATAATAATAATAATAATAACAATAATAAAAAAATATCATCAAAGATTAAACAAGTTGATATCACGAAATCACTTAGATTACAAATTAAAAAAAGAAATAATTTTATTCCTGAAATTCCTAATTGTAGACCACCTGGTGGATTAAAAAGAAATTTATCAGAATTATCAGATAGTTGTTATGGAGCTCAATCCAAGAAGCGAGTACATTGGAACGATTAATATTATATTTAAATTATATTTATTTATTATTATTATTTATTATTGTTATATTTATTATGTAAAAATGATTTATAATTTTACACCCAAAAAAAGAAAACATTTTTAAAAGTTTTTTTCGAGACGAGTAAGAATATAAATAAAAAATAAATAAATATTTACTAAACTAAATACCAAATATATACATACACACGTTAAACTTATCTCGGTTATCATAAGATGGGAAAGAGAACAAGAAAAAGAAAAAGCCAATAAATGCAAGAAATATAATAAATACAGGTATAATCTGCTGCAAATTAATTTCAGCACAAAAAAAAAGCACTTTATTCAAACTAATGGAGTTTGGTTTCCATGCAAGTCATGCAAGCCATGAAAAGGTTCTTTAGCTGATTGTTTTTTTAGGCAGTTTAAACATATTTTTTACTCCGTATCTCGTCTAATTTAATTGTTAAATTTCTTATTTTCGGAAAGATGGCTTTGTGACCAAATATGGATTATCGTGACACAATCAGTAATCCGCACAATCCGCACAATTCACAATTCCGAATTTACGTACAATTTATCGTGTTATTTTTTTTTTATTTTTATTTGATTTTTTATTTTTTCTTATTTCTTTCTCATAAAAATAACTCTTTTTTTTTTTTTTTTAACTAATAAAAAAAAATGAGTCAGGATTTTCCTAATAAAAAATTTCCAAATTTAATAAAATCTATTAAAGGTTTTAGTAATAAGAAAGATAAAATTTATTGTCAAAATCCTGAATGTAGCAAAATTATTTCAGGAGGGGGAACGACAGTTCTTAATTTTTGTAGCAATAATTGTCAATTATCAGTTGATAATGATTTTTTTGATCGACGCCAACAAATAGATAGTTATTCTGGTACTAATAATGATAGATTTAATTCTAATGGTTTGAATGGTTTGAATAATTCAAATAGAAGATTATTTTCTTCAACATCGTCATCATCAAGACAATCAACAATATTTAATAATCATATAAATGAAGATGATGAAAATGATTCATCAAAAGTTACATGCCCAAATTGTACATATTATATTCGAGACGGAAGAACAGCATGTGAAATCTGTGGTACATCTGTTAGAAAGGGAATCTTTGATAAAAAGAAAAAGAAGATTAATAAATTTATGGAAGATGATGATCTTTATTTTAAACCGAAAATTATCGATAGTAATAATTCTGATAATAAATCTAATAGTAATAGTAATAAATCTAGTAATAAAAGTTTTGGTAATAATCGTAATTTTAATAGTTACAATTTTAATAGTAATAGTAGTAGTAGTAGTAATAATAGTCGTAGTAATAGTAATAGTAATAATAGTAATTTTAATCGAAAATCAAAGCAACTAACAAGAAAAAATCCTTTTTATGTTGATGACGACGATGACGATAATAACGACGACAACGATGATGATGATGATGATGACCTTTACATTGTTGAATCAAACTACTCTGATTTTGATGATGATACGTCAAAAAGTGCAACAAATTCTAAAGGTTTAACAAAAAGTTCAAAAAGTAAAACAAAAAGTACATCAAATTTAAATAATTCAAAAATTCAAATATTTGGAGATCAAATTCAATGTCCAATATGTTTTTACTTAAATCACAATTTAATGAATAAATGTGAAATTTGTTATTCTGAATTGAATCCAGTTGATGATAATGATTTTTCATGGATTGCAGATATTGAAGAAAGTTTCAAAGTTGAATGTCCAACATGTTCATATTCAAATAATCCTAATGCCGCACAATGTGAAATGTGTTATTCACCCATAGATGAAAAAGAGTTTAAAGATTTAACGGAATCCGTTCAATGTCCTACTTGTACATTTATTAATAATTCATCATTAATAACTTGTGAAATATGTAATGTAGAATTACCTGGTGGAGCTGAATTAAAAAGAATATATATTGAACTTTATACTAATACTACTCGAATGATGATTTTAAATAAAGATGATCCTGATTATATTGCAATTTCGCAAAGATTTTTAGTTGGACTTCCTCGAGCAAGAATTAATGCCATTCTACGTTTACAAATGCCAAAAAAACTTGTTGATGCACATGAACAATATAAGCAACAAACTGGATTTCCTACTCATCAAATGTTTCATGGAACTAATGTGAGATGTAACCCGGAACGTTATTATGGTCAACCTGGATGGGAATATTGTAAAGACAATTGTGGACTTTGTGGAATAAGTCAATATGGTAATCTTTGTAGAGTTAGTAAACATGGAGGAAGTAAGTATTTTATTATTATTATTATTATTATTATTATTATTATTATTATTATTTTTATTTTTATTTTTATTTTTATTATTATTTTTTATATTAACATTAACAAATATATATGTTAATTATATTAATTTAAAAATTGAGGAATGTGGTTTGCGAGGCATTCTTCAGTATCTTTAGGATATTGTGGTAACGTAGCCATCAAAGCTATGTTCTCGGTTGATATTGTTTCTCAAACTGCACAAAATATTATAATTGTTGATAAAGAAGCTGTAATTATTTTATTGTTGTTACATCTTGTTTCGATGGATAATAGTGTTTGCATCACGAATTACTTTTAATCTAATTACTTATTCTTTATTCTCTATTATATATAGGCCACGCTAAGTAAATTCTTGATCTTGTACCAACTTTAATCAATCAGATAAATGATAAAAGAATAAAAGAGACTTGCAAAGAAGAAAGAAAATATAGAAAAAAGAAATAATTATTACGAACTATCTTTTTTTTTTTGTTTATATATTAATATATATATATTATCTTTTATATATATTTTCTTATATATTTTATAACTATATATATATATTTATAGTTTTTGTACATTTATACATATTATATAAATATATATATATTTTTATGGACTTTTAACTTTTAATTATTTTGCATAATTTGTACATACATATATATATATATATACAATAAATGAATTTTCTATCTCCGCTTCTTTTTTTTTTATTGATAATAATGACGTTTATGACATCAAATCAAATATTTGAATTAACTTGTAAATAAATAAATAAATAAATATATATATATATATATATAATTATTTAATATTCTTTCTTCTCAAATTACAATTTCACTTTATTTTGAATTTTTTTTTTAAAAAAATAAGTAAAAAAAAATGTTAAAATCGTCGGAATCCTCATTTACAATTCACGAACGAAAAGACGATCTCTTTGAAGATAGTAACCCCAATGACGCACTGGCTATTTGCGTCTCACAAGATTTTCGTATGTCACGAGGACTTCCATATGTTTTTAAAGATCGATTTAATGGAATTGATGAATTAAAAAGTCAAGATAAAAGAGTTGGACAAGTGGCTTACCTTTTACATAAAGAAACTGATTATCGTGATAGAATTATTAAATCAAGATATATTTTTTATTTAATCTTTAAAGAAAAATCAATTGATCAACCAATGAAAGTTGATTTTGAAAATACTTTAAAAGAATTAAGAAAGTTAATTGAAGAAATGAAAATTGAAGGAATTAGTATGCCAAAAATTGCTACGGGATTTGATGCTTTTAATTTGGAATACGTTAAACAAGCTATTTGTAAAGTATTTGAAGGAAGTAATATTAGAATTACTATGTATACGTTGTGATGTATCTCCCAAACATTCTCTTATACTTTCTTACTTTCTTTTCTTTGTCACTTTCTTTTCTTCTTTTATTCTTTTTTTTTTTTTTTATCTTTATTGTGTTTATAGAAATTGCTTATCTTTAAACATTATTTGAATATGATTTGCTTTAATGGATTGTTAGGTTTTGAATATCAAATATAAATATATTAATATTTATTATATTATTATCAAATCTGATACAGTATTATTAGAATTATTATAAGAAATTAATTGAAATTAATTGAAGAAAATAATTAAGCAAACATTAATATCATTGATTATAATCAGGATCCCAAATTTCTTTATTATAATTCTCAACCAATTCTGGATCATCCTTATAATTACTTTGCCATCCTTCAAATCCATTTTTAAGCACTTGAACTTTTTGATCCGTTTTAATGCCTTTATTGAGAAATAATTCTTCACTATAAATTCTGGCACATTTTGGTCCACGAGCTTTTGAAAGTGCACAAGTGAAAATTATTTGAGGAACTAATTTAAAAATAAAATAAATTATTAATATATTATTAGTATATTATTAATTTATTATTCTTAATATTATTTAGTATTATTAATAAAATATTACCTTTATTATATTCAGAAATCAGATTTTCTAAACTATCATGAATTTTGGAAGATTGTCTGTTGATGCAATTGGGAATATTTCCTCCCTTATTAAATAAAATTTAATTAAAAATAATTTAAGTAAATAATAATTAAAAAAAATTAAAAACTAAAAATAACTGTGTAAAAATAATAATAATGAATAATAAATCAAATTCACCTCATAATCATCATCACGAACATCCACCACTAAATAATCCTTTCCGGGAATTTTTGATTTATCTTTGATAAGATCTTTTAATTCATCGCGATTAATATATTCAATGGATGGAATGGTTTTTGATGACATTTTTGTAGTAGTAAAATATTGAGTATATTGAAATTTTAATGTCAATGAAGGAGACGAAGTAAAATGTGAAGAAAAATATTTATTATTATTATTGTGGTCGTTATTATTATTATAATTGTAATAGTAAATTGATAGTGAAGGTCGTGATATTAAAAAATTAATTATCCTTCCCCTTCTACTTCGAATTCTGATAAAGTTAGTCGACGATAACATTAATTATATATCGTTATATGAGTACAAGTGTAATACAATCATAGGAGTACAATCATTATATATATATGAATATGAGTAAAAAAAACTGTGGTTGGACATGGGTTAAAATACTTGTACCACTCATCCGGTCGACCTACTCCCACACCTTTCCGTAGGACCCCGTACAAGTGTAATATAATCATTGTAAATATGTGTACACAACATTCTCAATTTTTCATAAAATAAATTAATTCAAACAAAAATATCGAAAACAATATTAATATTATAACAAAAATAACAAAAATAATGGAAGAAAAAAAGAAAGTAGAAATTTATGGCTCAAGTGTTGCAGGAAACATCTTTGTATGTTTTATTCTTCTTCTTAACAATTTTATTATGATAATGATTTTATTATTATTATTATGTTGTTTATTTTTTCTTGTAAACCAAAAATGCTTATTTGCAAATTCTCATTGAATTTTTTTTTGAATTCCGTTCGTTGTAGGTTAAAAAAAATCAAGACTCAATCGAATTTATATTAAAAGCAAATAAAATCGAATTTTCTTTTGTCGATGTAGCAGCTGACGACGATAAACAAAAATATATGAAAAGAAAGAATGGAGGTGAAAAACGATTACCCCAAATTTTTGTGGGTGGTGAATATAAAGGGGTAAGTTTAAAAAAATTTTTTTTTTTTAATATTATTAATTATTTATTAATTATTTTTAATTGCAGTTAGTCAAAGATCTTGAAGAAGCAAATGAATTTAGAGAAGTAAAAAAATTTTTGGGATTAGAATAATTATATTTATTTAAATTATTATTATTATATTTAGTTATCTTAAATAGTTTTTCTTTTTTTTTGATATAATATATGTCAATAATATAATAAATAAACCAAAGAGCCATGTTTATTATTATTATTTAAGAAAATAATATCCAAATTTCAATAATAATAATTTGTATTTGTATTTTAATGCAACAAAGTGAATATTAATTCATTAAATATCTTATATTGTACCTGGGTACATTTCATAGGGGTATATTGCCCTAGTGGTACTTTGGCTGGTAGTTGCAGGTTGCTTAAAAAAAAAAATTAAAGTTTCATTCAATATTTTTTGAAAAGTTGCTTAATTTTATCCTACCTCTAAGAAAGATAGGAAATTGGTTATAGTAAAAATTGTTTAAGTTTTTTATATTAAAATTTTATTTTCTAAATATAGAAATAAAAATTCTAACCGTAAAATATAAAAATAGAAAATCATTATAATTTCACTTAAAAAACTGCCTTTAACTATTTATTACTATGATACGTCACGTGAATAGGAATTCCTAAGTTTTAATTGGCTAAAATTGTATTAGGTGATGCTTGACATAAACCATGAAATTGAGAAATATTTTTTTTTTACATAAATTGATTCACCAAGTTCCTATCTTAGAAGTTCATAAAACTTGTTTAAAATATTGTAGTTATACATGTCACCCAAATTAAATTTCAAAATGTCTTAATTATTTATGACACTTAACCAAATTCAAATTGAACAAAATTAACTTTCAACATCTCAAATAATTATGCATATTTTGGCATTTGTGTAGAGATTAATGTTTATTACACTTTAAAGAATTCTCTGTGAATCAAATCTCCAGAGGTTTCATTGACCTCCAGAGATTTATGCTCGAGATAATTTTTGTAAATGTAAATATCTGGAGATTTACCTCTGAAAACTTTTAAGGTTTACATTTCCTTCAGAATATTCTGAAGGTTTACATCCTATAAAATTTTCTGATGCAGGTTTGATACAAGTTTGATACCTAACTAATAACTTTTGCTAACCGTAATCACAAACCTCTCAAATTTACATAATAACTCGGTAAAACTTCTCATTTTGTCATTAATCACATGTCCTATAACCTTAAAAGGAGATAATCACTTGAATAGATTAAAGCATATAATTGTTAATAATGTGAATATCACAAATATGATATTCCCAACCAATAAATGAATAATAATAAATTCCTTTGATAACTGATTATCTTTATTTTTCAAATTCTTCAAATGTCATTATCATCACCATCATTAATTTCTCATTTCACACGACGTATTCTAATTTCACAATTTATTAATTTTTATACACGAACTAATTTAATTAATGCAGTTAATACAATTAGTAAAACTAATACAATTAAATCGAATAATGCATTGGCTTTTCCCGAATCTTTTAAAGCGGTGGTAGGTACAATTTTTTTTAAAAATTTCAAGAAATTTTTTTTTTAAAAAAAAAATTTAAATTGTTATCATTATTATTATGTCTTTAATTATTATAATTGTATATCTCTTTTAATCATTTGATATATTTTAGTTATAAAAAAAAAAAAAAACTAATTAATCAAAATAGCTTGTACTTTATTAAAACAATAAAAAAAAGGAATTATCACAAATAAGAGGATATGCAAGCAAAAAGAAGAAAAAAAGAGCACCATTTGTTCCTGCTAATGCGCTTCCCTTTCTTGATGCCGTGTCTGTGATTAAGGTAAATATAATATATTATTACTTTGTAAACAATTCATTTTATTTTATTTATGTTATTTATTTTATATTGTTAATAGGCAATGGAAGTAGGATGGCCAAATCATACATATGAAGTACATGTGAAATTAGGATTTGAAAAAGGAGTACAAAATGTTCGTGGTTCAGTCTCTTTCCCAAAATCAATGTCTACAACTGCTCATTTCTTGGTATTTACTAGAGTAAGTTATTCTAATTTTTAATTGAATTTAATTTATATTATTTTTTTTCTTGACGTTAATAATAAATGTAATAATATTATTAATAGGGAACAAAAGTTCAAGAAGCTTTGGATGCAGGAGCAACTGTAGTGGGTGGTGAAGAAATTGTAGCCGAAGTAAATTTAAAAATAATATCCAAATTATATAATTTCATTTTATTACCAATAATTTCATCAACAACTCAAATAAAAATAAATAAAAATAAATAAATAAATAAATAATATACTGTAGATACAACAAGGAACATTTAAATTTGGAGAAATTGACAGATGTCTAGCTACACCAGATATGCTTCCAGCAGTTTCAAAGATTGCCAGAATTTTAGGTCCCAAACAATTAATGCCTACATTAAAGAAAGGAACTGTAACAGATGATATTAAAGGTGCTATTAGAGAAATGGCTGGAAAATTTGAATTTAAAAATGATAAAGCTGGAATTATTCATGCGGGTTATTATTATTAATTTTGATATTAAAGCTATAACATCAATTAGTATTTATTCTGACAATTTATTATTATTTTATTATTATTATTATTATTATTCATTTATAGGAATTGGCAAGGTATGTAAAATTATAACATGATATAACAGAATTCATTGAACAATCTTTTTTTTTTTTTTGAGCAAATATTTATATGTATGTATATATTTATATATATAGTTATCCTGGACAGTAAATGAATTGAGAGGTAACTTTTATTTTCCTATATATTTTATATTTTATATTACTGGTCCAAATATATTAATAAAATATTGACAATAAAAATATTAATATGTTATCAAATAAATATTAGAAAACATACGGGTTCTTTTAAATGAAATAGATGAACAAGGAAAAGCTCATTTATCAAAATCAAAATCACGTCCCAAAAGTAATTATTATTATTATTATTATTATTATTATTATATATCGTATTTATAGTCCTTCGCTAATTTTATTTACTAAAAAAAAATTATATTTTTAATTTTAATAGGTATCATTAGTGAAGTTTGTTTAAATGCCACGAGAGCTCCAGGAATCTATATACTTGATTATAAAGATATAATGTCGGGTGAAAAATTAAAATTTATGGAATTAAATTATCAAGATTTAAGTCTGTATAAGTTGGATGATTTGGATAAAAATAATCTGAATAATATTAATATTGATAAAAGTATGGGAATCAATTAAAAGATCTTTTTTTTGTAGATATTTTATTTAATTTATTTTGTTTATTTTATTTTAATTGATAACTAGTATCTAATAAATTAATATTTATTATATATAGAATGATAGTATTTGACCATAAAATTGATAATATAACAATTGAAATAGATGTTGAGATAACAGATAAAGAATAATTTAATTTTATTGTTAAAAGTATTTCAAATCATTTATAATTTATATCTGATATATTAGTAAAAAAAAAGACTTCCAGAAAATAACTGATTGTGTTGAAATAACGCGCAAAAGAAAAGCTCGAGAAATCTTTTAATAATTAGAAAATATAATCATTTGTAGGATAGATATTTGAACGAATAGAGTTTAGTCTGAAACGGTAATGAACTCTTGGTTCGACGCTTAGAATTCCTGGTCTAACAAGGATTGAGTTCTTAGTTCGAAGATTCTTTTGTTATATATTGCTTATAGTAAAATGTTGATTTTAATCGATAAAGAATTTAAACAGGATTGTGGATATTTCAAGGTTGAGCATCTGCAGGTAAAGCGTTTGAACAAACATGTAACTGGAAATGACATGACAATTGATGTCAAAACATCATCGAGATGTGAATGAAAATACAAATACCAAAGGAGTTATGACTTCTCTAACAAAAAGGTGAGGCCACAAAATAATTTATTAAAGTTGTTCAGATAATAAATAATACATTAACATGACATGTAGAATATTCTAGAACAAAATGGTTAATTCAAGGAGAAATAAAAATGATGTTTTATGTCAAGATGAAAATGCTACAATTCTATACGAGCAGTCATTCGGAGCTGTAGAGTTTGATTCAGCGCATTATATGAGATATGACAAAATTAAAAAGTAATTATGAGTAGATAATCTAAATTATCAGTATAAAATTCATCCGTAACAACATCGAAATTCATCAATATTCATGGACTCAGTAGGTGTTTCTTTTCTTGTTTGGTATGAATAAATTTTTTGCGACAAGACTGACTTTATATTTTTAAAATATTCCATATTAATATACCTCACGGACCTTATTAATAGTAGAACTTATAGATTTATGAGATATACACTAACATCCGATGGTTGTTTGTTGTTTACTTGACGCACATATGTATTTCATTTACTATTACTTATTACGAGTTTTATTCATTATTATAGAAATTATTCATTGAGCGACAATTTATGAAATGAAAATGTTTTATTTTTTGGTAAATAATAATTATGTAATGTATCAATTAAATTTTATTATTATTTATTATCTGGTAATCCGTTTTTTGGAATTCTTGAATTTTTTTTTTTTAAAAATGTAAAATTTCTTCATGAGTAGGTTTATAGTAACCATTTCTAATTTTAGAAATGTTTGAAAACAAGAAATACATTCATTATATATCATTATCATTATAAAGACAAGTTTTTAAAAAACATACTTTGGACATCTATTTAAATGAAGCGAAAAAATATTTAGTACCTGGTACAGAATTCACTCAGATATCTCTTCTATATATAAGAAAATAAACATCAGAATTTTACTAATTGAAATGGATTAGGTAATCGTAATATATATTCTCTTAGGAAACGATCTGCTAAAGACACGAAATCTCGTACCACCTTAACAAACTCAAATTTAATTTAATGATTTCATTCAAAACAAATAAATACCAAAAATAATAAAATATATAAAATTCATAGTAAGCAATAATAGTAATAATGTAACTTTATTATGTAATGAATATAGATTACAAAAATTGATGACTAATAAAGGAAATTATGACTTGTCTAAAAAAAGATTGATTATTTTTATATTAAATGGTTTATTTTTTTCGATCCTTCAAAAATTCTTTTTTTTTTTTTAAAAAAAAAAACCACATAATTAAACTACGTAATAAACTATTTAATACAATAATAATAAATTATTAAAATAAAGGAAAAATGTTTACCGGAATAGTAGAACACATGGGAATAGTAATAGAAATTCAACAATTAGACAATTCTGTTACAGGTGGAGGTGGTTGGTCAATGAAAGTTGCTGAAGCTGAACCTATACTCGTTGATTGTAGACTTGGTGATAGTATTAGTGTTAATGGTTTGTAATAATAATATTATTTTTATTTCATTTAATTTTATTTTATTCTATTTATTTTATTTATTATATTTTCTTTCTCTCTTCAAAAAAAAAAAAAAAAAATTATCATAGGCACTTGTTTGACTGTAACTGATTTTGATAAAACGTGGTTCAAAGTTGGACTCGCTCCCGAAACACTTAGAAGAACCAATTTAGGTAAAAATTTATTATTATTATTTCTGTAATATTTTTTAAAATATCAAATTTAATAATGATTTATTATACGATATGATTATAATTATCTAGGTGATTTAAAAATTGGCATGAAAGTAAATTTGGAAAGAGCTCTTGCAGCTAATGTTAGATTTGGTGGACATTTTGTACAGGTAATTTTTTCTAAATTTATATTTAAAATATATTTTTAAAAATAAATAAATATAAATAAATATAGATAATAAAACATATTAAAAATAAATAAATAATAAAACATATTAAAATAGGGACACATTGATACAACAGCAATAATCAAATCAATGACACCAGAAAAAAATTCCTTATGGATTAAATTATCACTTTCAGATCCATCATATCTTCGTTATATTATTCCTAAAGGTTATATCTGTTTGGATGGAACTTCTTTAACTATATGTGAAGTAAATGATAAAGAAAAATGGTTTACTGTGATGTTAGTGGCTTACACTCAATCTCATGTTATTATGCCAACTAAAAAAGTTGATGATAAAGTTAATATTGAAGTTGATATGTTGGGTAAATATGTTGAAAAAATTGTTGAACCTATGATTTTTGGAAATAATTATTACGGTGAACAATGTGATGGACAAGGTGAAGGATATATTGAAAAATTAATAAAGAAATATTTGGATGATAAAGTAATTAAAATATTAGATGAAAAATTAAAATCAGAATAATAAAATAATTAGATTAATTGATTTTGATTTTTTATAAATTATTTATTATAAAATTTATTCGAATTATTAATTTATTTTTTTTTCTTGAAAATTAAGAATAATAAATATTACAAAATAATAATAATAAATATTACAAAATAATAATAATAATAAATATTACAAAATAATAATAATAAATTTTCCCAAATTTCAAATTCAAAATTTTATTTGTAAAAATAATTATGACAACTATTACTTTAATATCTCTTTAATAATATTTCTTTTTATATATTTTTATATATAAAAAAGATTATCATCATAATCATCATTATTATTATTATACTACACGTTTGACTTCAAAGAATCTTTTCAAATAAGTCACTTGCCAAGCGCAAACTGCAATAAGAACAATAAATTGAAAAAATGACCAATATTTAACACGATCATTTGTACTTTCGGCAGCTAAATGAATTATTAATTTGTTAAAATTTATTAATTCGATAAATAATAATAAAAATGACGTAAAGAAAATATTTAAAATATTTAAATACGTACTATCTCGGTGTGTACGTTCTCTCATCACTATATATTCTTGTTCATCCTTAATAGCAGCAAGACCATCTGCAAGTTCTCGAATTTCTTTTTCTAAAGGATCAGAATGTGCTACTCAAAAATATTTAAATATACATATATTTAATTTCTTTTCTTTTTTTTTTTAATAGAATAAAATAAAAATAAAAATAAAATAAAATAAAAATAAAATAAAAATAAAATAAAATAGAAAAACTTACATCCATCATCTGGAACATAAATAATTCCATGAACATTAAAACTAACTTCTTTTTCAGTAACTGTAGACATCTCATTACTAAAACAATAAGTGTATCTTCCTTCGAATTCTGCATTTATACTAAATGTTCCAGTGGTTTGTCTCACACTTGATTCCATAAGACGATCTGATGGATCATACATCTATAAAAATAATTTGTGAATAAATATATTATTTAAAAGAATTTCGAATGAATTTCCATAATCTTTTTATAATCTTTTTTACATTAATTTTTAATTATTCAACCATTAAAAAAAATTAATAAATTATACCATGTAATCTATATCCAAATGTCCACCACCATCAACTTGAAAAGTTACGGTCATCTTATCACCTTTATGTAACTCTTCAAAAAAACATTCTCTTGAATTAGGTAGAACTGTTATCGTATGAGCAGCTGAATTACATATTGCAACTGATAATAAAAGAGTAATAATAATGGAAACTGTGTAAGAAAAAGAATGCATCGTTTAATTATATTTCGTTTATGAATTTATTTAATTTTTATATATATTTTTATGAATGAGGTCACAAAATATCTGTAATTATCCTATTGGCTAGGACCATCTTTAAAGAATAATTTTTAAAGTTTCTCTTCTTTAAGTATACCTTCTTATATTATAACCTTTTTCATAACCCTTTCTAATCTCGATCCCACTTTATCGTTACCTCCAATTAAATATTTGCTCCAAAAAAAATTTTTTTTTGAAATATATATTTAATAAGAATTTTTTTATTATAACCAAACAATAATTGAAAGCATTCCACGTGACTCCATATGATTGTCATACTTTTGTAGCTTACAAATATATATTGAAACTTTACAAATTTATGAAAAAAGGCAATTATAAACAACTTTAATTAATAAAAATTTTGATAAAATTTTGTGTTATTTACATTTTAAAAAAGTTTTTTTTTTTTCAATTCTGTCTCTTAGTTCACATGTCGAAATAAACAATTTCTCTTTTTTTTTTATATATAAAACCAATTTCTCTATTTTTTTTATATAAATAATTTCTTTATATTTTATATATTTTATATATACAACAAAAAAAAATTATTAAAATTAAAAATTAAAAGATTTACAGATGGCATTTTTATATTTTTTTAAAATTACATAACTCCCTAAAATTGATACCAGTTATGTAATATTTTTTATAACTTAAATAAAAATAGATATTATTATACAAACTTTAATTATAACTTCATACAAATTCTTGACATTTTTATTTTTTTTATAAGATAATTATGTAATATTTTTTCTGTTCTCAAATATTTGAGATGTCAAAAATAATTTGAGATGCCAAAAATAATTTGGGATTTGAAACTTTTTAACCTTTGGATTCCAAATAATTTTGGCATATTTTAGTAACCATAATATCATAATAATTTGAAATTTAAGTAGCAGATATATGGTAAACAATTGGTGAAGTTTATATAAGTAACTTGATTCAAGTATTTTTGCAATATATATATGCATATTTTGATTATACAAAAATCAAATCATGTAATAGATTTATAAAGTTAGGAATTGATTAGAGAATGTTAGTGACAATCACCAGTGGTGAGTTTTAATGATATCCAATATTATTTTATTATTTAACATGAAAAACTGTTTTCCTTTATCAAACAAAAATTTACTTATATGACATAGATATTCAATTTAACAAGAAATAAATTAGGTTAATAAGACAAGCAATTATTAAATATAAATATAACTGCACTGTAACTTGTATCTGCATCACCAATAAATATAGCTCATTTAATTTTTGTGAACTTGAAATTATATTGGACTACTAAACGAGCAATTATATTACTGTTCTGTAATTATATTGCATCCTATTGAGACTTTCAATAAATATAACTCATTTGATTTTTGTGAATTGTACTTTTTCTTCTAGGATGTTGTTGAATAGAAGTATTATTTTTGCTACAGTTGTCTTGATATTTTTTTTTTCATCACAAGTAGCTTCTGAAAGATGCCAAACCATCACCAGGACACATCAACACATTAAAACAATTTATCCCGATTATCCAAAACCCTTTACCACTATCACAACATCTACATGTATAGCCCAATTTAAAACTATTATTACTGCCACCACTACTGTTACTGTTTTCACTTCCACCACTTACATGAAAAAAACAGCGCAAGAAATACTGACATTAAAAAAGAGGAAAGTTAGAAAAGTTATCTACATTCCTAATAAAAAATATATTACCTTTTGTAAACATGAAAAATGTATAAGGGTCTTCTATTGTACTCTAACTGTTATTTTAGAATGCCCACCAGTTCGAACCAAAATATATACTGTTTTTACGTGGGCTACTTCCCTTTTCACAACAACAACAATTACTACTACTACTATTTCCACCATTTTCACTTCCTTCTGTTCCTCTGCATGTGTTCAGACAAGTGAAACATGTAGTGAAGGTCCATTTAACTTTCTTTGTTAATACTGTAATGGTTTAACTTGTACTCTGATAATAGATCATTTTCAATGTATCCCTACTCAAACCCCTTAAAGTTTTATTTTTTTTTGTTATTTTAAGCACGTAAATAAGTGTTCTTTTATTTTTTAATTTGATGCATATGTAAAATTTTGTATAAATCTTGAGCTTTATAACAGTAGAATGTATACATTGCTTTTCAATAAACTTATTTATATTCCAATAAACTCATTTATTAATCTAATAAACTTATTTGTTATTCCAATAATAAAAAGTTTGAAAATTGTGTAAGTTTTATAAATGTCATAGGTAGAATTGTACTAGCATGCCATTGAGTTTATTCTTTGTATTGATAGTTCCAAAGTGAAAAATGAAAAATTATTATTTTCTGGTTGATAATTCTTTTCTAAGTTTTCGATCAATTTTATCATGTTTTTCATATATTTATTGTTATAATTCAATTATGTTAAATTTTTATTATTATATTAGTTAGAAAAAAAATAGATCCTATAGGTAAAATTTATTTTCTTGTTTGAAAAAGTTACTGCATTTTGATAACTTGTTAATAAATTTGAAATTGTCACCTCACATTCACACTCTTGATATAGTTAACATATTTTGGTAATATAACAATTTACATATCTTCTATAAAGACAAAAATTCAATTACCTCTGTCAATTGTCACAAATAGTTATTTATCTATTTATAAGTCATAAAGTCTATATTTCATATATTTCTATAATATAATATAAAGAGCTATAACTGAATATTATTATTAGGTCAATTAAAATAATAGTCAAAAAACTCTTTCTTTTAACTTAAGAATTGTTACTAAACTATCTTTTTTCTGTCCTAGTTTGAATATGTATATTTAAAAAAAATTTTCACATGGCTAAAAAAGATATTTTATTATAATTTTCTTTTTTTAAATTTTGCAACTGACCTCATGAAATGTGATCCAAGCAACAATAACAAAGAAAATAACCTAGATAGTTAAACTAAAAAATCTTGATGGTCTATATTTTGATATAGAATATAAATTAGAACTTGCAAAGCATATAGTTAATATTATTGAAAATTGCTAAAGCTTACCACTAGGCAGAATTAAATTTACATAAATAAAGTTATATTATAGGTCAAAAATGCTAAAACTACTAAATATATTATTCTATATAATTGAATAGGTAATAGATTCCAAAATCGACTTTTAGAAATAGAAATATAGTATATACTTAATTAATTTACATGTAATAATTATTTTTTACGTATATATTCGACAAACTCAGAGGATGACTCTATGAGATATAATAAATATTTTTTTACCTTTCTTTCAGGTCTTTAAGTAGAACAAAACTTCCTGAACTTGGTTCAGATAATGATCAGCAAAGAATTTTTTAAAATATACGAAAAATTACTAGTGCATGCTGTTATCTCTATTTTATTTTTAAATTTATTAATTATTTATTTATATGTTTATATATTTTATTATCTTATTTATTCATATCTG